>LIEC01012270.1:0-147599 GCA_001925005.1 Drosera capensis | reverse complement strand
CCCCCCCCCCCCCCCCCCCCCCGCAAGGTTGAATCTTGGATCTTACAGTTCACATGTGACAAGATGTCACCATCAGATCCAGTACACAAGTCACGGGCTCATTCCCTCAGCCTATAAAAGAGGATTAAAGAGCTCAAAGAACAGTGCAGCGGAGAGAGCTGTTGAATAAGAGATGAACCTACAAGTGTGCAAAAACAATCCAAATACAAAGCTGTTCAAGTGAGTTGAATTGAAGAACATGAAGAAGAGGGTTCACTAGTCAGCACTGAAAAATAGAATCTGCCGTAGAGTCCAGCGAAGGATCTACGCAAGGATCTAGATTCTTCGCCTTTAAAAAGTTAGCTAGCTTTTAAAGGGGTTGTCTTGTAAGCAAAAAACAAGAAGATAGTGAACTCACCTCACATCATCATTTGTAATGACCTTCCATAATAAACTCAATCATTCATTCACATCTTCACACAATCAAATCTGTTAAAAAAACAAAGAAATAACAGTATCCAAGTCCAAAGACACAAACTAAACTAAAAACGCAATATAAAGGACTCAAACATAACAAAAGATTTAGGTCAACAAATTAAGTGTTTTACACACACATCAAACTCCCCCAAACCAAACCTTTGTTTGTCCCTAAGTGAAGCTAAAAACAAAACAAAGATTCAACTTGAACTGAAAAATAAACAAAAAATTAATTACACTAAGCACCAGAAACATTCATCACAAAATCGTCCTTGATCTCTATTCACACCATATAAATCACCCCTCGATTCATCCCCTTTCATGGTCCTTCACACCTAGCAAATATTATCGAGATATAGCAAGACAAAACATTTTCAAAATTCCTTTTCAAAAGTTATTATTCCGCCTAGTTACTTCCTTACGGTCAGAAATGTATCTGACATGGGTCATTTCGAAAGCCACCAAGGTCTCAAAAGAGAACTAGATTTCCTAATGGACATATATTTTTTTTTTCCAAGCTAATATTATTGAACACCATGCCCCCCCCCCCTCCTTTTATCTGTAGATGGTAATTTTGATTACTGAGGTAAAGGATAATCAATCTTTGAAGCTTTTTGCTTGTTTCGAATTTCTTTGGTAATTTTTTTTAATTTTTTTTTCATTGATGAGTAAGCCTAGAACATTCTTCAGTAATCAAAAATAGCATAAGGGTCACCATAAAAGATGGGTGATTTATAAACAAAAATATTTTATCAAAAACTGACCAATGTAATTTTCAACTGGTAAAACAACAAATGCACTGGTCGTGTAATAATTAATAAATAAATACCAGATTGTCGAACCCACAGGGATTGTGTAAACAAGTACCAAAATTATATTATTTTCGCTTTATCTGGACAATGAAATGAGTGATGATTGTCTAATTAATACAGATTAGATATAATGAGTGAAAAGTGGCTAAGGTATAGGTTTGCAAATTCACTTCAACGTAATATTATTATATCTATTACTTATATTCTCATGTAACAACAGGATTTTCTAAAACCATTAATATTCTTTTTCGAGCAATATTAAAGCTATTATTGTTTAACAACCCATATTATTTCTAATACGAATTTAGGAAAACGCTAATGCATTAAGTTTTGTGAAATCCTTTTAGTTTTAAACATAAGAATGTGACATCTATGCCTATAACTACTGCATGTATCAAGTTATATATTTCTATATCAACTTAATCCACGTTATTTATTACTTGAGCATTCATATAATATCTCCTTTCGGTCTCAATTGTACGACACATATCATTCAAAATGTGATCAATCTTATGAAAGCATTAAAAGCGTAATATCCACTTAATCATGAGTTATATTAATCATAACTTAATAATAATACGTATTTATGAATTTAGCAAACCTTCACCTTAGCCGTTTGGAATTTAGTTCATGATTTTAATGTTTGAAGAACAAAACATATCATTTAATGAACCAACCAACATAAATTTAAAGTAAATAAGTTTAAGAACAATAAATCGAGGATGAATTGGGCTTTGAATTGATACAAGTGGGCCGAATGAAGATTGGGCCTAGGGTGGTTATTGGGCTTCAAGCCTAATCAAACACAATCCAACCCTAGTTTCTTGCTTCTCCTTCCCAATTCAGTCGCCCCGCATCACTCTCCTTTGAACTAACCCACCAACCTCTTTTCCCCTCTTCTTCGCACACCGCCACTAGCCGTAGCTTCGCCTTGCTCCATCACAGCCGCTGCTCTCGCTTCTCCCAGCCAAACACGTAGACACCGCCGCACAGCTTTGTTTCCTACTACCGTCGTCCTTGTCTCGCAGTGAGCGTCTCTCGATGGTCAGCGATGGTTTTTTCTCTGATTTGCTATGTGTCTCCTCAATAATTTTGGTGTTAGATGTTAGTTTTTCTCATCCATCATAATCCTCTATGTAGTTTTTCTTTCGCAGTAATGTCTTGGTTTTTATAAATGATTTCAATAATCAAATTCGTCATCTTGGATAGAAGCAGATCTGGAACACGCCTACGGAAATCTGTGATTTTCTGGAAGCTTATGGCTGCAAATATGTGGTCGTGATTGTATTGCTGATTGCATTCGTTGGTTGTTTTCAACAATTGCTGCTGGGTGCGTTGGTGGTGGATGGCAGCTATGTGGTGCGTGTGAACGGCGACTGAGTGTTGAATGGCAGCGGTTGAATGCGACGGGTGTGATGGCAGTGGTTGAATCGCTGGCTTCTGGAAATGAAGAAGGAATGGATTTGGGCGTAAACTATTGGGCCTAAATTGTTGAGACAGACGTAGTTAGGCTTTGTTGCTGGGTCGGTTTCTTTTAATTCTTGTATTGGGCCTACAAATAGTGTGGGATTGTAATAAATGGGCTGGACTGTTGGGCTTTGTTGCTGGATCAATGTAACATAATGTTGTTTCAATATTTTAATCCTGAAATGTAAAAATAACCATATTCAATGTATTTTTCATCACAAATGTATTCACATAAAAATGATCTTGATCAAAAACTTACACCATGCCCCCTGGAATTGGTGGATAAGTGGGAAGATGGCATAAAAGGGAACATGGAGGTTTTTTTTTTCGTTTGTTTTTTCAAAGGTCTTTTTACCGTTCGAGTACCACTAAAACGCTATCTACACATAAAACGGTCTCTTTAGGAAATTAATAAACGATGTTAGCAAAGATTCATGTTTTCCTTAGAAACGGTATTCAAAATACATGTACTAGTGTAACAATTATCAAGGCATAAATCATCATGTAATTCTAGAACTATGAAATTAACGAAAATAAGAAACTAGACTAACTAATCCCTCCCCCAAGCTAGAACTATGAAGCGCAAAGGACAAGATATATCTATTTAGTTCATAAACGGGGTGAAAAATATCCTTTGCACACATGTCAGTTGCAGACCATACTCACCACAACATCCACTAGTCCAGCTTGAAACTCCAATTGTTGTTGGATGACACCGATCATGTAATTCTGCCACTCAACCTGCAGTTCAATCCTCTCAAGTGCCTTCTTGATGTTTTCCCTGCTCCTCCTCTATTTGATGTAGCTTTGAATTGAGAGCAATGAAACTACACGGAGGAGGTGGAGGCTATGGATGTGCAGGGATCACTACACGGTGCTCGTCCTCTTGTTCCATCCAACGTTGTACTCTATCCATATTAATTTCTCTTCCCTGTTGTAGAACTTCGGGATTTTGATTTTGTGATAACATTCTTTTCTAAACAAAACTCGAATGCAATATTAACAATATGAAACCACACTCTCTCACACGCAATATGAAATAAATAATCATGAAAGTGACTACAAGAAAGATAATTCATGCACATAGATGAATAGAAGAAATAGAATACTAACAATGGAATTTCATTTTCGCATAATTAAGATATATGGTGAGTACTTATTTATTGTGGCAACCATCCTATATAATAAAAAAAACTAGCAATTTCCTTCATTGATTGAATTTAAGTTGGTCTATTGGTTATTATTTAGTTTTTTAATGTCTTATGAGTCTTAAAATATTTTAACTTTGATTTCATAAATTAATGATTTTTATAACATGTTGAAGAATTTTAATTTACACGGGTAGGAATGTAAATGACTCAACACACTCGACTTGGAACTGAAAATAAAAACATCAATAGTCACACACCCCAAGCTAATCTTAATTAAGTCCTAAAACACATAAACATGGAAATTTAATACAAGTATACATAGCAAATCACATAAGCGGTGGTGGCGGCAGCCAGTTCCATTGAGGAAACTAGTCAAAGAAAACACACTAGCGTTACTCCACGCTCTGGAGGGTATCATATCCAGCGGATGCTCATCAATAAAATATATACTCTCGTCATGGCGTCACTCCTCCTCTACTATAACCCTCTGACTCCCCTCTATCCTATGTATGGCAGCCCTCCAATCATAATGAGAGCTCGATGATAGATCGTTGTGTTAAGGTGAAGGTGCCTTGTAATAATGAGGCTACTCGTACTGTTGTACCTTCTCATAGCCTCCTGGACAAGCAACTGGAATAGTTGGTACTATGAATAGTAAATAGGCTCATAAACAGGTGAGTCAGGCATCTCAACAACCTGATGTCCAGCTGGAGGATGTGGTGGTAAAGCAGCACTAGGCTGAGTATGTTCTCCGGTCTGAAGTCTAGCTAATCCCTAATTACTGGGGTTTCTGACGGTCTGCTCTCGTGCTGACAGTGGAAGAACTCTCTTAGGCTCATGCACATCTCTCTGACAGACAATCTCCCTTTCACCGGTGAGTTGTTCCCAGAAGGGGTTTCTTGTCACTGTTAAAGTCACCAGACAAGTCCCGTTCTCTTCCAAGCTTAAAGCCATAAGCTACGGAGAACTTGTTCATAGTCATGAAGCCAGGATCACCTGCCAACTTGAATGTGATAGTCTCCTTCATAGTGTTCCAGTGATTTCCAAAGATCAAAACCCACTGTGCAATTTTATGAAAATAAAACAATGCGAACGAACTAAAACTAAACGAGTGAAAAATTAAAAATTAAAAACATAGCTGCCTCATACAAAGCGCTTGTTTAACGTCATTGGCTCGACGTCTTTTAAGCTCATTTAAAGCTTTGAAGTTTTTTTCACCACTTCTAATGGAATTTCGTCCATCCATGATGAATCTTTAAGCTCATAGAAGCGCATAAGGCGATGACTATTAACTTTGAAGTTTTTATCAGTTTCTTCACTTTCAATTCCAACCGCCCCATATCTATAAACCTTCTTGTCAACAAATGGTCCTTCCCATCTGGATCTTAATTTTCCAGGAAATAATCTCAGTCGTGAGTTATAAAGAAAAAATTTATCGCCCACATCAAAATGCTTCTTAGAATTATTTGGGTCATGAAGCTGATTGAATTTCACTTTATAAAGAGCCGTATTTTGATATGCATCATGATGCAATTCATCCAAATCAGATACTTGGAGTTTCCTATTTTTTGCACAATCATCATATTTCAGATTTGTTTCCTTTATGACCCACCAAGCCTTATGTTCAATTTTAACAGGTAGATGGCATGCTTTGTCATAACCAAATCTATATGGAGACATCCCTATTGGAGTTTTATACGCTGTGCGGTATGCCCACAAAGCGTCATTTAATTTATCGCTCCAGCCTTTTCTTTTGGGATTGACTATTGTCTCCAAAATATTTTTAATATCTCGGTTGAAGACTTCAACTTGTCCACTCGTCTGTGGATGATAGGCCATGGAAATTCTATGTTGAACATTATATTTTTTCAAAATGGTGTCCATCAATTTATTACAAAAGTGAGTTCCCCAATCGCTAATAATAGCCTTGGGCACCCCAAATCTCTTAAAAATATAATTTCTCATAAATTTGACCACCACTTTTGCATAATTCGTTCTTGTTGGAATAGCTTCCACCCATTTTGAGACGTACTCAATTGTCAGCAAAATATAATCATAACCTTTTGAGCTCGAAAATGGCCCCATAAAAACAATACCCCATATGTCAAATAATTCACATGCTAGGATAAATTTTTGAGACATTTCATTTCTTTTAGTTATATTGCTAGTTTTTTCACATTGTTTTAAGCTCTTCCTAAAAGTATACGCATCCTTGTTCAAGGATAGCCAATAAAATGCACATGATAAAATTTTGTGAGTTTACCTCCTACTCCAAAATGTCCACCAACATCATAGGAATGATAGTGCTTCAGAACTGAATTAATTTCATGATCAGGTATGCACCGTCTAATTACTCCATCAGTGCAGAATTTCATCAAAACTAGGTCATCCTATGAATAATACTTCGCATCACTTTTAATCTTGTCTTTCTGATGCCTCGGAAAATCACTTGGTAGCTTCTTGATAACAAGATAATTTACAAGATCATCATACCAAGGAGCATAGCCATATGTGCAGAGTATAAATACTCATCCGAAAATAATTTAGAAATTAGGATAGACTTTTGATTATTTGTAATGCGGGATAAATGATCAGTAACATAATTCTCGGCACCCTTCTTGTCTCTAATCTCAATATTATATTCTTGTAATAAAAGAACCTACCTCAAAAGACGTGGTTTTGACTCTTTGTTTTTCAAGAGATATTTTGGACCAACATGATAAGAGAAAACAATTACTTTTGTGCCCAATAAATATGAACGAAATTTTTCAAGGGTAAAAATAATTGCATAAAGCTCTTTTTCAATTGTAGTGTACTTACATTGAGCTTCATCAAGGATCTTCGATGCATAATAAATTACTTGAAGTACTTTGTCTAGTTTTTTACCAAGGACCGCCCCCATCGCTTTTTCGCTGGCATCACACATAATTTCAAATGGATAGTTCCAATCAGGGGGTTGAATTATAGGAGTAGAAACTAGTTTTTTCTTTAAAGTATAAAAGATATTCTTATAAATTATCATCAAAGATAAAATCATAATCCTTTTTTCAGTAAATTGCTTAAAAGATTTGTAATTTTTGAAAATATTTAATAAATCTACGGTACAAACTAGCATGTTCTAAGAAAGCACGTACTTGTCGAATGCATGAGGGATACGATAGAGGTCATCAACTGATCACATATTTCTCTACAACAAAGAAAATTGGGATCTATATAGGTCCACATGACTTTGGACAGTACATCAAACTCTCAAATAAAGGACCTAGAACCATCCCATCTTCCGTATTGGTAGATGGAAGACATGCCATGTTGAGTAAAGAAAGACAAAAGGAAGGCATCAGAGCGATGAAGAAGTATCTTTCCATGGAGCGCAAGCTGCTCGTAGATGTTGTGAAGAAAGTTATATTGTCCAGAGAATTCTCCAAGGATCAAATCACATCTGATAAATAGGAGATTATGTGTGCAATTCTCAAAAAGTACAAGGTCAATTGGTCAAAATTGCTTATGTACCAACTTACAAAATTGCAAAGGCTGTGGCAGCATCATCCTCAAAGGAAAGTTCAAACTATATGAGAAGAAAAGAAGACCATGGACGATGGCTAAGCAAATAGACATGAGGAATATAGGCAAGCAGCCTATCGATTTCACAAAGAAGGCAGCAGTGGTACAGACCAGTGCAAAGGCTGCAGACCACCATCTAAAGAAGAATGAGAAAGTCAAGAAAATGATAATCAACAGGGCATAACCAACAAAAATGAAGCAACCAAAGAAGACCAGAAGAAGAATCATCTTGCAGACCTCAGACGAGGAAACCATATCAGATTACCCGACTACAAAGCCGACTGAGATAGAGCTAGACACACAATCTGCATCAGGAGAAGTATTTTATATTCTCTTCGTTCTATATATTTTACAATATTTATTTTTATAAAGCAAATTTAGATTCATTTTTTTTTTCAATTTTAATTCTTAACCATATAAAATTTTTCTATCTATTTTTTTGAATTCTTAATCACACAAAATTTTTCATATAAAAAAAATCAAATAAAAATTTTAAAAGATTTCAAAAAAACAAAACGATGTTAAATATATGAGACAAAAATAATAATAGATAGGGATAAACAAGATAAAAGAGGGATCAGGTCAAACCCTGCCCGTCCGAGAGTACGTCAACAAAGTCGAATCCACGCTTTCAATCACATGGACCAAGTCCTCATTCTCCATAATCCGAGACGGATGTTCGCTTAACTCACCTAAACTTATTCTACTAGAAAAAGATAAAATTGTGTTATAAAAGGCAGGTTAGTCTTGTTCTCGTTTTACTACCACTTTGCTAGCTACCGAGCACTACTAGGTGACTAGGTCCCTTTGACAGCCTATCCCTCTCCAACTTGTCTCTCTCCTTTTTTCTCCTCTTTCTCTCCAGTCTCTCCCCCTCAGCTCCCCTCAGAATCCCATTAATGTCGTTGAATCTGGGCTTGAATCAACAACAAATTCTTCATTTCCAGCTTGAAATTCGTCCCTTCATCTGTTCGATTCGGGGCAAAATTTGTAGATTGATCTAAGCTCGCTTCGGTTCTTGAGCTTAGAATATTATCCAAGTTTGAGATTAAGAGCACTTAGTTGAAGGAAAGGAGAGAAAAAGGCGGAGACAGAGGCGGCGGCGATGGAGTGGTGGAGGCGGGTAGTGATTGCGGCAGGGGTACTCGCGGTGCTGACGGTGTACGATGTGGCGGAAGGAGCAGAGCACAGGAACGCGTACGCGGCCATGATGTATATGGGGACGCCGAGGGACTACGAATTCTACGTGGCTATGAGGGTGATGATGCGATCTCTCAGGAAGCTGAATGTTGATGCCGATCTCGTCGTCATTGCGTCTGTTGATGTTCCTCCACATTGGGTCAGAGCCCTGTGAGTTCTTCCATAATTTCTTGAGTTTTTGTGTCCAATTTTGCTGCTTGCTTATTTTTCTCTCTCCCATCTAGCGACTTTATCTTTTGATGTATGTATTCATTTCCCACATAGGGGCCGAAGCTCTCACCACGCCTATTTTCTCCTTTTGACTCAAACTCGAGAATGAGATGTGTTTGAGGGAAATTAAACTCTAGTTACTTTGATCAACAGGAACATCGTTAGCTAATAGGAGTAACGTGCTCGTTTAAAAACGTGCTTAAACGAACTGAGAATGGTTCGGCTCGAATTCCACTCGTTCGCCCCGTTCTACGCCCCTACATGATAGTACAACAGAAATACCTCACCAAAGTCACTTGGTAGTTGGTACTAACCGGTGCTTAATTGGTTGTAGAACCTCTTCACGTTAGTGTTCTGCATTGGTGTCACATGTTAGATGTAGTTGTTGTTTGTTGGACAAATGGGCTCAGCATGATTGTATGACTATGCCGTGTTGGTATCGTGCACCCGTATCACAAGTTAGGCATAGTTGGTATAGCTTGCTATTTCTGTCACGATATTTCCTCTCGATTCTGGCGAAATGGAAAACACTTATCAACAATTGTTTTGGTTGGTGACATCGGGTATTACTTACATGCCAATAAAGCCATACCGGTTATGTAAATTAGAGGTATTAGTAAACATAGTAACATACCATGTCTAACTGTAGCATCTTCAGTGTAATAAAACTATCTGGAGGTTTGAATATACCGAATATGCTGCGTATTGCTATACCATTCTAGATTATTTCAGTTGACTATATATACTGGAGTTTTGGCTTCCAACGACAAAGCCAATTCGTAACTTCAACTTGAGTTTTGTCGTCATCCTTCTCTAATTGGATCCTAATCACCCCCATCTTGAGTGTTGATTAATAGAACCTGTAAGATATTTATATATATACAAATTACAGTAGACAGGGATGTTGGCGTGTGGTTGGAACGTGCCGTTATTGACCTTCTTTGGAGAATATAGAAGAAGTAAAAAATCAACAAGTTAAATCCGTATTGCGTTGTCTGCAAGTGGTATGATAGAGGAACGGCACAAACTTAGAAGCTTCTATATTTACATATTTTAAGCTGATGTAAGCTAAGATTAGGTTGCTAGTGGTATGCATGATCTATTTATATATAACTAATGGGCTAATCATATCGGGGTTTCATATGGTCGTGATTGACAAGGGGAAGGAGAATCTGCAAGTGACGACATTTTACATGGGTAAGTTTGAGTGTTTAAATTAAGAAGCATGTAAGGTTTAGCCCGGAATTACTTTACTAAATATTGTTATAATATATGAAAAAAAGGGAGTGGTGTTAGCAACACAAAGGCATGTGTTGTTAGGCACATCTTTGGATGAAATATTTTTTTTAACTTTTCCTATTTTTTGAATTTATCAACGTGATTTAATATTCACCCTCTATTATGCTTTAATAACACATAATGTTAGTATCATATTCACTTTTCTCATAATATATTGATAATCCTTGTCTATCAATAAGGCTGCAAATTAGCTCGATAAGTTCGGATTAAGCTCTTGTTCAACAACAACAATAACAATAACCAGGTATTTCGTCGCAGACAGGGTCTAGGGAGGATAGGATATATGCAGTCTTATTTTTATTACTAACAACACGGACTCGGCTCGTATTCGGCTCGTCAAAACCTCGCTCAAGCTCGTTCAATTATTAAATGAAGTGAACATGAACAAAATATTAAACTCATTTAAATAAACAAATGAATATGAGCAAAATCTTGCTCAGCTCGGTTCGTGCTCAAGCTCGGCTCGATTAGCTCTATAAGAGCTCGAGTAGGGTTTGATTCGATAAGGACTCGTTAAGAACTCAAATTGTATGTAAAATAAGTTTTCTTTATATTTGTGTATCAAAAACACGTTACATGTTTTAAAAAAATATTATTATATATTAAGATAATCTAAAATATTTCAATCGAGATGAGTTCAAGCGAATCGAATTCTAAACAAATCTAATGAGTCGTTTTACAAACGAGATTTTAAATGATTTAAACGAGCCGAGCTTTTAACTAAACGAACTAAGTTAAGCTCGACTCGTTTACAAACGAACGCGAGCCAAGCTTGAGCAAGATAAAAAATAAACTAGTCGAACCCAAACAACCCTTGTTCGTTGCTTGATTATCACCCCTATCTATTAGACTCATTTTTTTGGTCGACCGATGAAATTTCTGGTAAGTGCTTTATCTTTGTTGGGGTGGTGTAAGCCTTCTAGAGAATTAAATGGAACTTAACAAAAATGTGATTAGGGTAGAATCCTGCTATAATTCTATGGTAAAACAAGATGATTGGCCAAATGGTTCTAATTTTATGTGTTTGGAAACAACATTGCTTTCCTTTTAGTGAGTAATCTAAGATTATGAATCATGATGGTTCCAACTAAGTTTCCTTGTGGCCAAAAGAGTTCTTAATGGTAGATTTTGCAACTCAACCTAAGAAGGAATCATAGAAGGTTAGAATTTGATTTCTAGGGATCTTGTTTGTTTGCTCAATATAGTCAATCTAGATTTTGATTTCCTTTTGGGTTGATAATGCTCTCTTAATAGGAGAAATTTGTTCAAGGGGGGTATATATAATCGTTTTGTAATATCCCACAGTTTGGCTTAAAGTTTTTAATAAGACTGCATATATCAATAACATGTATCTCTTTTTTTTTTTTTTTTTTTGATAATCCATGAATTTAGAATTCCGATGTTAAACGCGTTTCATCTAAAGTAATGTTGGGATGGGTATCTGTCCTGAGAAGTTTCCAAGGATGTGTGCATGTGAGGTCAAGACACACCGAAAGAATTAGTGTTGATAATTATCAGTCTGAAAATCGGTTTGTGATAACGACCTGATCAGAAGAATTGATCGGAATGTTATAAAATGATATTAAAGCAACCCAGTGAGCAGAGTCTATGGACATGACGTCCGGGTCAGCCATCTAGAAAGGAAAGGTTTAGGGGGCTATGTGTGGTGTTTGAAATTGAAATGTGGACGTTGTATTTTTTTAAATGCGGGTGTATGTAATACCCCAAATATTACAGCTAAATTGAGACATGTTGAAGTGGTAAGTATATTGGGATTGAGGGAGTAGTAATTTTGATATTGTTTTTTTTTTTTTAATAATCATTTCATAAACCATTAGTTTTTTATAGTTATTATCATTTTAGTAAGTCATGGTTTTCATCTTCTTTGACTTTATAGATTTGACAAAAAAAATCCCTCCGTCTCAAAATAAGTAAAATATTTTTCTTAATTTGTCCGTCTAAAAAAATAAAACATTACATAAAAAGAAACTCTTTTACTTAAATTTATTTTATATCACATCATTGTATCCTATTATCAAGTTTCTTTTTTTTTATTCCACTCACATATTCAAAGGGACAAAAAAATCATTTACATCAAATTCAATCTAACACTTTAGTAATGGTGTACGGTCAACTTGTTTCACTTATTAATTGGTTTAGATATTTGTTTGGGGATGTTGTAGCCATTCAAATGCTTATAGTAGTAATTTCGATTCAACAAGTTTTTCATTACATCATGGGCAATCATGGGTTTCCCGTATTCACTCCATGTTATGATAGTCAGTATTTGATATTACTGTTGGCAGGCTAATTGATTATCGTTGTCGAGCAACTGCCTACTTTCGAAGTCGTTGTCCCGGTCATTTCCGTTGAAAACTTGTTATAATGTGGAGAAATACATTGAACCGTCCAAAGCGACTTAAAAATGCATTTTCCCTTTCTTTTTGCTACATTATGGCTGGACTGTCTTTGAGTACTGTAGCTATAAGGTCATTTGCGAAGCTGTACCCGTACCTCCACCAGCGCATTGGGACAGGTTGTTCGTTCTTTGGGGGCCCACAAAGGCTTTATAAATTATTAGTCCCTATGAAAAGGTAACAGCAACATTCACCGGCTAAATGGTTTGTTTTGTCCATAATTGTTGATACTTTATAGTATAATGTTCATGGTCAAACACCAATGAAACAGCACATCAAGTGTGGCCTCCACCAGCTTCGATGGGCTAGATAATGCTCTGGATATGCTTTTTTCTTCTCATTTTTGTGGAGTGCTGTATGATTGGGGAATTTGGAATATCCGTCAGTATACGTTGAATTATTGTGATTGCTTGGCCCAATCCATTAAATGTGAGAACATCACTTTGTCAATTCTCATACAGCACCATTACCTCGTGTCACTTTTCAGTAGTTTCTTTCTTCTTTGTGTTACTTTGATGGGGACTGGAGAAGAGTAAAAAAAGACTCTTACTTTTGGGGAATGATTGTGATCGACCTAGGATCGTGGTTTTAATAGCATAGGGATGTAGTATGTATCTATGATGTGTACGGCAAATAATTCACCTAGCAATTCTTTTTCTCCTGCAGAAACAAATAAAGCAATTGTTCCTCGTCCTCAGAAACTCTCTCAGGCAGCCCTTCTGTTTAAAATTCAGCACTTCACGGCCTCTTTAGTTTGAGCCTAATCTCTTGCATTAATATCGTTGCAGTCATATTCTTTTGTGATGAAGAAGCTAAAGTGCATGATTGATAATGAGACAATGAGAAGGGATGGCCACACAAAAAAATTAAAAAAAAATTTCAATTTATAGGTTCACCTTTGTCATAATTAGTTTGTCGAAGTTAATCCATTGATACGACACTCATGCGGAGGGTTTCTTGGTTACGTGTTCGAATCTCAGCAGAGACAGTCTGTCACCATGTCAAGAGTTTCACACTCTCACTACCCTGTATATTTGGGAGTCTTTTGAATGTAGTCAGATCTTTTGATGGCTTGATAGGAAAATACATAACGGTGGTTTATGCTGCATGCTCATTTAGGTAGTGTAGTTACTCTCATTCAACTCACTATTTCTCGTAACGCTTATGAAAGTGTATTTTCCTTGAATTCTTTCCAGGAAAGAAGAAGACGGACTGAGGGTAGAGATTGTGGACAACATGAATAATCCGTACAAGACCCAGTACAGCTTTGATGACAGATTCAAGCTAACAATGAATAAACTATATGCTTGGAGGCTAGTTGATTATGATAGAGTGGTCATGCTCGACTCTGATAATCTCTTCCTACAAAAAACTGATGAGCTATTCCAATGTGGTCAATTCTGTGCTGCCTTTATCAATCCCTGCATCTTCCACACTGGTCTCTTCGTTTTACAGGTCAGACCGGCAGACAAATGCAGAAATCTTCCATAATAGCCAGAAAATTTAACTATGTTTCTAATTGTTGTGACCTCTTGTGTGTATCCATGAGCCACCACCACATTTTTTAGGGTTCATTCCTAAAAACAACTGGCATTTTTGCGGTAGGTGAAGTGACACTAAGAGTACTTCTGTGAATAGTCTATCATAAGTCTAAACTGATGGTAAAAAAAAAAACTCATGCTCCCTCCCTAATAACAGTTGTAACTGGATACCCCTTATGCAAAATCCCATATGGGTCTGAACTCTGAAGAATGGATAATACACTGGTACACGACAAACCAATGGCCAAATATACTTATGACATGACCACTTTAGAAGGGTGGCGAGGAGCACACATGACAATCCAAATATGTGTAGGTTTGTGCTCTAACATAGTTCACTCATTAAAAGAATTGGTAATACAGGCAGTGGCTCGTGAACTATATTATAGGTCTTGGTATTAGGACCTAAACATAAGCAAAGCTTAACCTCACAAGACTACTCTGATAAGAGCAAGAACTTATTGAACTTGTAATGCGAAATTAATATGGTTTTGGTAATACTATGTATTGGGTTTCCCAAGAGATCAATGTATGCCTCTAACCAGTGTTGCTCGTAGTAGTACTATTTCTGCATCAGAGATTTGATTGTTGAATAATATTGGCCCTTGGTCTGCAGCCTTCTATGGAGGTTTTCAAAGATATGGCCCATGAGTTGGAGATAGGAAGACCTAATCCTGACGGGGCAGACCAGGGTTTTCTCGGCAGCTACTTCTCAGACTTGCTTGATATGCCAATGTTTCACCCTCCTTCAAATGGCACCAAATTTGATGGACGGTACAGGCTTCCTTTAGGCTATCAAATGGATGCCTCCTATTATTGTGAGTATACTATACTAAACTATGTCTTGTAACTACGATTAGATTTGTGGTCTTAAGAGTGCCCTGTCGATGCTTCACCTTAATGTTGGCATTGGTAAATGCTTCACCTTGATGTTCTTATCCTTACAATCATCTAATGATAGCTTAAGACAAATTAATATCTGCACATTGCAAGGATCACGAGGCTGATCTTTGACTTCTGTTTGTAGAAGAATTCGCTTGGCAAATTATTGTGCATATACAGTAATATATTCATGATTCATGGTATTTTCCCCATACAAATGCCAGTTGGCTTGAAGCATTGAGAGCATGCTGCCTGCTTAATTTTTTACCGGAGTAAGTTAAGGCTTGGGGAAGCAAATGTAGGGTTCGTGAACTTTAGTACTAGCTACCCTCGTACAATATTAAGGAACTTCCTCTACCCAAAATTCAAATGGCAAAAGGTTCAGAAATATAATTGGCATCTTAATAATTTAGTTTTTTTTCCCACTTTTTTTTTGGATTTCCAGACCTCAAGCTGCGGTGGAATGTACCTTGCGGACCAAACAGTGTGATCACATTCCCCGGAGCTCGATGGTTAAAACCATGGTATTGGTGGTCATGGCCTGTTCTTCCTTTAGGTTTCTCATGGCATGAACAAAGACGCAAAACACTCGGGTGAGCCTTTCCTTCTATTTTTTGCAGTTGAGTGCACCAAGAATTCGATTTTCAAAAAGGGTTTATAACATATTAGTCCCTCAAATCTTTACAAATTCCAAAACGTCTCTCAAATCTTTGTAATGTCAATTAACTTTATGGACAAAATAGTCCATCCATAAAAAAGATCGTTAAGTCTTAACATAGTATAACATTTCTAATTAAATCAACAATTCGCATGTTAGTTCAAAATGAAGAATTTGAGCAAATATACAACTATGTTCAATTGAAAATCAAATTCGTTTTACTCATTAGGTGATATTTTTATATACTTCATAGTTATCTATATTGATGGATGATTTTTTCCATAAATAGACATTTATAGAGGACTCGATTACAATTTAAAAATTTTACATTCCGTTAGATTTAACGGCATTTTTAACAGATGGATTATGTTGTTCATGAAGTAAACATTTGGAGCACTTGATTGGTATTATGAGGATTTGAAGGAATTTTTTTTTTTTTTTTAATTTGTGAAGATTTGAGGGACTAATATGTGATACTCTTTTCAAAAATGAACTCTTACAATTGTTGATGTCTTCAACTCCCAATCTATCAGCTTAGGAATCACATCCTCGGAACATGAACTCTAAGCTTCTGAATTCTTATGTTTCTCTATTCTCTCTTTATTTACAGGTATGGTGCCGAGGTGCCTTTGGTATTGATCCAATCAGTTCTGTACTTGGGAATTATAGCTATAACACGCCTATCCCGACCTAACATGTCAAAATTGTGCCATCGCCGTCCTGACAAAACTTCATCAGTATACCACGTCGGTGTGAAATTCACAGCCTTGTTCTGTATCCTCTCAGCCTATGTTGTCCCTTTCTTCTTGATTCCTAGGACCGTCCATCCATTGGTTGGCTGGAGCCTCTACCTGCTCGGGTCGTCTGCGCTCTCCTCCATTGCAATCAATGCATTTCTACTATCAGTGATAGCGGTCTTAACTCCTTGTATTGGCATATTCGGAGCCCTATTGGTCTTGGCATATCCTTGGTACTCCGATGGGGTCTTCAGGGCGCTTAGTATATTTGCTTATGCTGCTTGTTTTACACCATTTCTATGGGTATCTTTCATGAAAGTCTTGCTATCCCTCCATCTCTCGCTCGAGAGGGAGGCATTCTTGCCACGGTCAAGCGAATCACCTTCTCCTCCTGGATTCAACAAGCTCTATTGACGATAGCCATCGACGACAACCACCTTAAATTAGGAAGGATCCACAGACAGATTAAATGCACTTTCACTGAGAGAGATTGTTTTTCTCTCTTGTTTTTTAAGGGAAAAAAAAAATATGGCACAATTTATCCTCCAGCGCCTTTGTTGCCTATTTACTCTACCATGTAAAATATAGCTCCTTTAAAAAAGGAGGTTAGGCAGGAGAGGGAAAGAAAATGCAGGCATCCTTACCTTGTTGCTGGATATATTCATTGTATTCTTCATAGATACATATTCCTGTACCATGTTGCATAGGGTTTTGGTGCATTGAAAGGATCATATTCATGTTTGTGATATGATATTGTTGATACCAAGATAAATACTATATAACAATAGGTTAAAACGCAAAACAAGGCTCAACAAGTCAATTACACATGGAAAAGGGGTAAATGATACAAAGTGAGGGGAGAATGAAACATCTCATGAGATTACGTGTCAACTGTGTGTCCAAAGGTGGTTGAATATCTTATATAATAAGCTCACCTCCCAATATCCAAACAGAGAATTTATCTGAATCTTACTCTATAGTCATTTATTAAATTTTATTAAAATCCTATTAATTTGAGCATCGGACTTGGTCATCGAGAAAACTTTCTCGGACCTGATTAACCGATCTGGTTGTTTTTCTGGTGTAATTGCAAGCCAAGAGACCGGACCAGGACCCATCAACAAACCATCGTCACAAACCTTTTGGCGTTCACTATGGAATACCAGAAACACAAAAGCAGGTCCAGAGTACTAATTAACTCCAACTCGACCTCCCATCCCGGCCAACAAACATGATCGGGGTAGTAACAGGTCAGCATGAAGAGATTTAGGGACTCCAAGCACAATAGAGTTTGGTCACGAGTAAGATGTTGGCTACACTCCAAGCCCAAATGGAGAATCAGACTATAACCTTTATGAGAACAATAACTCCAAAGAAGACATGGGTTTGAGGATTGACACACCTTTTATTGGGGAGATCAATTGAAGGGTGTCCCTAGAAAGATTCAAAGATGTCGAGTTACGAATTCATGAAAGACAGACCCACCTCAAAACGATGAGACTGGGGACCCGCTCGATCATGTGTAAATCTTTGGACCTGTCGGGTTTGGTTTATTTCATTACGCCGAGGTTTCTTTTCTTTCTTTGAAGAGATTGTAAGGGTCTTCACAACCCAGTACATCAACAGTCATAGGATCTAGATGTCCTCAGAACACATCTGCGAAGTGAAGCAAAGACAGGGGAGAGTTTGAGGGCTTTCAACTAAGACGTGGTGCAAGTGGAACATGCTGAGAAGGTTGACAATTGCAGGGCGCTGATACAAAGTCTCGAAAATAAAAATTTGGCTTTTGACCTTAGTTGTAAGTTTCACTAGAAATGCATCACTCTTATGGAAAAAGTTAGCCGACATGTGACAGTTGATGTAGTACAAGTGGCCCAAAACAGATTCAGAGAAACCCGTACGAAAATCTTGATGAGAGGAAATCGAAATGACTCCCGGCCTCACAGGGGAAATGATTCCTGATCTCGAGACGAAGGATGAAACCAGGGGTCCTCTTCTTATGGTGAGAAGAAAAGGGAGAAGTCTAAGAATAATGAACCTGGGCACACATTACACACCCCGTTAAATACCTCAAGGGTTGAGATGTTTTTCGCAATCCAGATAGAAAACCAGTTGATTAAAGAGCCTGAGATATAATGCTTAAGAGGAAACAATCGAAAAACCATAAAGTTATTGTCTGTATCATCGAGATCACAGACATGATACCGAGGAGTGCAAACACCTCTGGGATTCCATTGAAGAATTGATAAGAGGGAGCTCTTAAAAGGTTTTATGGCTAACCGGGATCCTCCAAAATCTCCAAAAGACTGTTCTCCACAAAGACCTACACTACAAAAAACACTCCTTTAGCGACGAGAAAAATTTTTCGTCCCAAATATTATCTCAGGATATCCGTCGAAAATTAGCCATAGTAACAATGAATTTGTCGCTTGATTCATTTTATCTCCAAATCAGACATCTCCTCCCTCATTCCATTTCTTTCCCCAAACACACTCCTCCCCAAAAACCCACCTTCCACTGTCGATCTCCTCGTCGTCGGCCACCATACTCATCGTCATCGTTCGTCGGTCTCCCTACCCCACTCATCCTCGCCACCCCACTCGTCCTCTCTAAGCACCTTGCCTCCTCATCCCAGGCCTCAAGCACACAATCGAACGTCGCCATCGTCCTTGTCAGCACCTTCGACTTGCTCCCACCACCACCAATAGCCGGCCACGTCGTCAACATCCATCACCGTCTTCATCTTCAAATTAAAATAAAGTATAAAATTTTTAATACAATAACCTTATAATTAGTATGTTTTGATATATTTTTTTGTGTTTGATATCTTATTTAGAGTATTAGGTGTGAGTTTGTTCATGTTGGAGGTTGATTTGGTTATCCTTGGTTGGTTTGGAGAAATCGAGTGTATAGCTAGATTCGGTGAGTGTGATGAAGAATTGGTTGTGATGACTGAATTTAATTTGTTGGATGCATTCTGGAAGGGTATTTGGGATGATTGGATTGTTTGGATACATCGTCGAAGGTTGTTTGGATCATCAGGTTATTTGGAAGTATTGTCTAATTGTTTGGATAATTGTGTTGTTTGGATGTATGGTCGGATGTTCTTAGGTTGTTTAGGTTGCTTTGGAGGGATCCGAGTGATGATTGGGTTGATTTACTGTTTAATGGATTTTTTAGTGTGGAATTTTATAGCGTTGCGTGTCGAATTGAACTTAATTAGATTGAAAGTAGTGAAATGATCAATAACACAAAATTTGTATAACATTGAGTGGATTTGAGTGTAGTCTTTTTTAGTGTGGATTTTTGTTTTTTGTTTTTTTGTGTGAATTATGTATGATTTTTTATTTTTTATTTTGTTTCTAGTTAGTCTCTTTAATCTTAGTGAATATTGTTTACTTAGTTTGTGTTCTTGAGAATAGTTGAGATAAAATAAATTTTTTTGGATAGCTTGTTTAACCTTTGTGAAAGTGAGGATTATTTGTTATAGATCTAAAATTTAGTGAATGTAGCAGTTTATGATTAATATATTTGACATGGATTATCCTTTTAATGGATAGAAAAATGGGATAGGTTTTGTCATGATTTTACGATAGATTGTCGAGATATTAATAGGCCGTTGATGGGTTATTGAGCAAAGTGTTTGATAGGAACATAGAAAACTTTGTGAAGTTCGTCCTTGAAAATCAGATTTTTAATTATCTAGGGCGAGGTGCCTTTAGGTTAAGTTCCACAATGTGTAACGGATGAAGCGATAGTGCACTTATATCAATGGTGATTCTATGTCCAACTACTGGATATGGATGCAACATAGTGAGATTGAGTAAGCAAAAACCTCAAGAACAATGCGTTTAAATCTGTATGGTGATATGATCGTGGATGGGTTTGGGCCTGAATATTCCAATGGTGTGGATTATGAGACGATGAATGCTTGTGATGACAGTCCATCGCCTGCTTCCAAGGCTTTTTTCGATATGGTGAGTGCTACTAGGGAGCCTTTGTTTTCTAGTTGCAAAGTGTCTCAGTTGGAAGCTACTTCTAGGTTGTTAAACATCAAATATGAGTAAAACATACCGCATAGGGGGACGGATGTCATTGTGACGTTGTTCAAAGACATTTTTTCGAAAGAATGTGATGACTGACATATTGTACTCAACTAACAGGCTGATGAGGGGCATTCATCTTTCTGTTCCGTAGATAGACATATATCCCAATAGTTGCATGCTGTTTTGGAAGGATGCTAGGAACTTGGAGATGTGTTCCAATTTTGGGGCACATAGGTACAAGAACAATATTTGGGACAAGAAGCACGTGGCTCATAAGATGTTGTGATGTTTCTCCATCATCCTGATGTTTCAACCTTTGTATGCAACCAAGAGCACAGATGAGGTGATGCTTTGGCACGCTAGTTACCGTAGCTTTGAGGATGTGATGCCATATCCCTCTGACAGTGAAGGTTGGAAGGTCTTGGATAGAGAATTCGTTGGTTCTCTACATAACCATGGGATGTTCATTAGGTCTATGCACTAATGGGTTTGCTCCTTTTGGAAAGTGTGATGTTGAGTACTTTTGTTGGACTGTAATGTTGACTTCGTATAATCTTCCCCCGGGACTGTGCATGAAAACTCTATACATAATAATTTCGATGATCATTCTAGGGTCGAAAAGTTCAAAGGGGAACTTGAATGTTTATTTACAACCCTTGATTGAGGAGCTGACTCATTTATAGAATTTTGGTGAAGCCACTTATGATGTTTCCATAAGACAGACCTTTCAGATGAGGGTAGCGTTGTTATGGACTGGAAGACTGGTATGTCCTTATTGTATAGAGCATATCAAGTCTTTCACCATAAAGAATGGTAGAAAGCAGACATGATGATGGTAAGAAAAGATCTCACATTGTATTGCAAACGTCCAAAGTTGGTGTTGAGAAGGTTGAAAAATAGACGAGGCATCGTGGAAATAGTTATTCTTGAGGCTTCTTATGTGTTGGAGAAGGAGGCGAGAAGAGTATTGTGTGAATGGATCAAGAAAATGAAGTTTTCTAATGGATATGTATCCAATTTTTGACGCTATGTTCGTGATAAGGAATGATGTCGGAAGGAATGATGTTATCATGCAAAGGTTGCTTCCAATAGCTTTCAAGGAATTTTCGAGCCTCATGTGTGGAATGTGTTTACCGAGTTATGTTTATTCTTTAGAGATCTATGTTGCAATAGTATACGTCTCGAGGACAGGAGAGATTGGAGATGCATACCCTTGAGATTTTATGCAAGTTGGAAATATTATTTCCACCAACTTTTTTCAATTCTATTGAGCAATTGCCTCACATTTCAAATGAGGTACAAATTATTGGACTTGTGTACATTATAGATAGAGGTATCCTTTCGAGATGGATATCTTATGCATTACAAAGTGATTTTTTCCCTATTTGAGATTTTTTAAACTAATAGTGCTCTAAGGGTTTAAAATTATGAATGATATTTCTTTTCGGGTTTTTGTTTCACCTGAAAGATAAAATTAGTAACAAGACATATGTCAAGGGTTCCATTTGTGAGGCATATCTTATAGAGAAGCAGAGCAATTGTTTCTAACATTTATCTTGGTATTAAGGTGGACACAAAGACTCGAAATCCTTGTCGCATCTGTGGTGTTTCAAATGATGTTGATGATCCGAATCTAGCAACTATGTTTCATAAGAATGGGGGATATGCCACAAGAAAGAAGGGAAAGGATACATTACCTGAGCAAGATCTTAACGCCGCTCATGGATTTGTTCTACGAAATTGTGAGAAAATTTCACCTTTTGAGAGGTATGATTCATTTTTCAAATGAATAATTTAGTAAATTGTCACAACTTCATAAACATATTTTTTTAATCAAAAACAAAGTGTTCTCAACCATATATTATTCGCACAAGAAATATTAAGAACGTGGTGTTTAAAATTCATCCATCAAGTTTGGAGCAGATTTGGAGATTTTTAATCTTCATGCTTCAAAACTTTGTAAGTAGAATGAATTTTTAATCATAATGAATTGATTAGTACTCCTTTTAGAATTGGACTACTCAATACCTTCAGTCCTTTTGAATGTAGGTCTTAGAAAAATCTATTGATGACTTGGTTCGTAACCTTGGCACACGACCAACTTTACAAGTATATAAGTATCCATAATATTGCATCAATGGATATTTGTTTGACACATACGTATATGGCTCATTAAAAGCCACTATGAACTATGGTGTATGTATTAAAGATGATGAAGTTGATATTATGAAATTCTGAGAGAGATCGTGGAGTTGCAATACGTGGGATAGAACATTCATATGGAATGATTCTTTGTGATTGGTTTGACTCAGGCAGAGGGCCGAATGTGCACGACAAATACAAGCTGGTTGAGATAGACAGGATGAAGAATTATCAAGGGGGATATGATCCTTTTATATTAGAAAATCAAGCTATTCAAGTATGCTATGCTCCATATCCTAGCCTCACCAAGGCTCGAGATCAATGGTGGACGATGTTTAGAATGAAAGCACGAGGGATGTTTGATGCCCCCCATTGAAGTGGAACCTTTTCAAGAAGACACTTCTCATACAAATGTCTCACTTGTCTCTTGTGACGATGAGATCAAAGATAACCTCGAGGAAGAAGAAGAGGAGGAGGAAGATGACAAGGAACAGGAAGGGGTACAGGACGAGGAAGAAAATGAGGACGGGGATGAGAATAAAGACCTCGAAGATGAAAATGAGGATGAGGATGACGATGCAAATGATTAAAGTAAAAACCTATACATCTAGTTTTTACATATGTAGTTGAATGTTTTGGATTCTTTGTTTTTGGTTATATTTTTATATGTTTTTTGTTTTATATTTCTATATTTTTTATTGTAAGTTTCTATGTTTCATTTTTTTATTTGTAGATGTCACGACGAGGTCCTCATGTGAGGGGTAGGGATGGTTCTGACCCCTTCAGACAGAGCTGAAGGTAAATTTTAAAAATTCTAATTCTTTTCTTTAACTTTTCATTAGTTATTTAGATGTAAAAAATATGCAATTTATGAAGTCTTCCTCAATATTCTTGAAACATTGACCTGTAAGAGGTAGGGGCGATTTTCACGAAATTGACCTCGATGAGGAGATGGGGATGATTATTCGGAGGAGCCGATGCCTATTCCGGCTTATTGATGGGTTACTTGTACGACCATCTCGATACAAAAGCCTCGTGCATCACTTCCCCATGGATTTATCGTTGATCGTCTACTCTACCAACGCCTCCATGCCAATTGTTTGTGTCACCATCACGAGTTCTTCGACGCTCAACTTCACCACCAGTGCCTTTTCTTCATACCTCATTATCCTATTCAGAAACTGAGTATGATGAGCGGTATGCTGGTAGTAGTCGTTTTGGGCTTACATTGGACCTCGAGGGTCTTTGGTATGCATTTTTATCTTTATTTTTTTAATTCATATGTTCTCTTGTTTTTTAATTAACTATCTCAAATATATAATGCTCGGATTTTTGTTATTTTCAGGTTTCATGATCACTATATCACAGAGTCTTTCAAGAGTTGTGACATGGTCCCCTGGATGTGTTGGACCGACATTCCTCTATGGGCGAGGGACAAGATATAGGGATGCTTTGAGGTAAGATTTAATTACAAAATTTACATCTATTTATTTATTTATTTATTATATATCTGTAATTGTGGCCTTATCATTTTTTTTTATTGCAGGAACTGTACAGTTGGAAGCACGAGCACATTACTTAGGTGATGACCGGTTGGAGAGTAAAGATGATCGACCGAGTGTGGGATAGTGCGCACAAATTGAAGAAGGATTATGGTAAAGGAAAAAAGGTTTTGTGTGTCGATGTCGACTATCAATGTCACCTTGAAGATGATAAACAACTTATTTGACGAAATCAATTAATCAATGTATTTAAATTTTATTTTTATATATTTTAAAATGGAATGATTATGATCGATATCTTATTGATTGTTTACAGAAAAAGGAGGTGAAGAGGAAACCAAAGAATATGGAGGTGTTTGAGAAAATATACACATGAAGAAGGGCATTGGAGAGCCTGGCGAGGTGGTATGGTGTGACGAGAGATTTAAGGAAACGATGATAACTTAGTTATTTTTTAATATTGTATCTTTTCAATTTTTTTGTTTTTGTTTTTGTTTTTGTTTCTTAACTTATTGATTTTTTTCCAATCAAACAACTAGTATCTGATTTGCTTATTGTATTTTACAGGCTCAGTGCTCCGTACGAGAGAAGAAGTTTATGGATTAGTTGTTTGCGGAAGCATAGCCTGATACGAAATCGACTGAGGAGGAGATCAGCGAGGCGCAGAGCCAGACAAACCTCCAAGCCATTGGGTACAAGAAAAGATACGTCTATGGTCTTGGCTTGGCCAGCTCCATGTTCTAGTTGAAGGAGACACTATCCTTGAGTAGAAAGACATCTTCGTCAATAGAGAGCCGTCAAATCGCTGCATTACAGGAGAGCATGCGACCTTGACATCATGCTTGACCAGTTGATATAGTTAGGAGTCCACCTATCACAGTAGCTTACTTAGTGCTCTAGCAACACGTTTGATCTGCCTCCTCACCTTTCTCGGGACCCATTCCCCACCCCCCTCCCTCAACGTGGGTGAGCAAACACATGTGTTCCTAGTTGATGCTTGTATATTTATACTCGGATGTTTTTGGTTTGGGGAAGATGTTATGTAATTTCCTTAATTTGGTTTAAAACGTTTATGTTTGATGTTAGTTTACAAACCCAAAATCTATAATTTGGGTATTTAGTTGCAAGAATATGGCGGGCAAGGGTTGATTTTAGCTATTTTATTTTCTAGAAAATTTGTTTTGTAATGGAATTGACAAGAACAGTCGCTAATTTGCGACAGATAACACCGTTTTGGTCGCAAACCTTAGTAGTCTAGCAAATAAGGATTGCGACAGCTTCAGTAGCTATTTTGCGACTAAAATTGCTTTCGTCTCTAAACTAGGGCATTAAACTAAGCGACTGACTTTATTTGTTCTGCTATTTAGCGATAGCTTAGTCGCAAATTTGCGACAGGTTTTTGTTTCGTCTGTCGCTAACTTAATTTGCGACTAAGGTTCAAACGACAGTCAAAATTCATCGTAAATCGATCACTAAAGGCAAATGGATTCCATTTTTGTAGTGCTAGGCAAAGGACCCTTATCCCGTCAAATCAGGGTAGGAAGGCAAAGCAAGGTTTGAGAATCGATGTGATATCCTGGGGAGAGACAACACTTGAGTATAGTGGCAGTCCGTGAATCGCTGAACTAAGCATCCCGGATGAACCTAGGAAAAAGGAAAGAGACATCGGGACAATCAAAAAGTCAAAGTTGGTCCCAAGGACAGAGCGACAATTGCATTGGTTTTAACTATTTCGATCGGGGAGTTCGACATAGGGAGGGTCTTAGTTGATAGCGGATCATCTGTTGACGTTCTATACTATTGAGCATATAAAAAGATGGGAATGAGGGACAAGGACCTACAGCCTTCCAAAAACCCATTGGTCGGATTCACGGGAAGGCAATCTATCTGAAAGCATATGTCCATCTACTGGTGGTGCTTGGTGACGAGGCAACTAAAAGGACCTCCTCTAGAATAGTCAATTTTCTTGTGGTTGATCTCCTATCGGCATACAACGGGATAATCGGGAGACTCATCCTTTTAGGAGTAAAGGCGATAATCTCACCATGTTACCTAACCCTAAAAATCTCGACTTCCCATGGCGAAGGGGACCTAAAGAGAAGACAAAAAGAGTCCCCAAGGTGTCACGAGGATATCAGGAAGAGAAAGGTTTTCCAAACTTGGGAAGCCTCACCCCTACGCCATGGTTCTGGAGATCAGACTGATAGCCCGAAACCGGTGGAAGAGCTTGACAACGTCCCGTTACAAGATGAGAAAAATGAGAAGTTCTTTCGGATTGGTGTCTCTCTCAAAGATCCTGATCGAAAAACACTCATACGGTTTCTGAGGGAGAACTCAGACTTCTTTGTTTGGGAACTCGAAGATATTCTCGGGGTGGACTCAAGTGTGATCGTCCATGTACTATGCATCAATCCAGATGCAAAACCGATCAAACAAAAGAAAAGAAGGTTTGCCCCTGAGAGGAACAAAGCGATTGCTGTGGAGGTTGAAAAATTGTCAAGGGCGGGCGTCATAAGGGAAGTTGTAACCCTGATTGACTAGAAAAATTTAGTCATGGTAAAGAAAGCATATGGTAAATGACGAATGTGTGTAGAATTCACTAAACTAAACCGAGCATGCCCAAAGGATTATTATCCTCTAACTCGAATTGATTTACTCGTTAACACTACATCAGGGTACAAACTTCTATCATTCATGGATGCATTCTAGGGGTATGACCAAATTTAGATGCTCCTCGAAGATGAAGAAAAGACATCATTCCTGATGGAAAGGGTGACCTATTGTTACAAATTATGCCTTTCAAGCTCAAGAATACGAGAGCAACCTATCAACGGTTGGTCAATGATGCTTTTGATCTACCATTAGGAACCATCATGGAAGTCTACAACGATGATATGCTGATCAAATCGGTGGAACTAGAAGAATATGCCAAAGAACTGGAAAAGGCCTTTGGGATCCTTAGAGAATATGAATTATGACTCAACTCGACCAAATTCTCTTTCATGGTCGGATCGAGAAAGTTTCAGGGATACATGATCACAAGCCTGGGGATAGAATCAAACCCGACAAAAGTGCGAACCATCCTTGACATGAATCCTCTGTAGCCTAAGAATGAAATCCAAAGGCTTATCGATTGTCTCATCATACTCGGGAGATTCCTTTCTCGGGGATCACAGAGGGTACTACCCTTCTTCAAAGCCCTGAGAGCAGCATCAGTCAACCTGGAATAGACATCGAATTGCTACAAGGCCTTTAATGAGCCCAAAGATTTTCTAAGACAAATTCTTCTTTATGTGTACCTAGTAGCCTCCGCTGAGATAGGAACCAAAACTCGGTCTATTTTTCCAGTATGATACTCCATGATGCAGAAACCCAGTACTCCAAAATCTGAGACCCTACTTCCAAGCCCAACTTGTTGTAGTGGTCACCCATCAACCCCTAAGGTAGGTGTTGTATAAACGTGAGGTTTTTTTAAGGTTATTCAAATGGTTGGTAGAGCTAAGTGAATATGAAATCACTTACGAGCCTCGAGCAGTAATCAAGGCACAAACTCTAACTCACTTCTTGGTTGAATGTAGGTTCCCGATGAATCCTGATTTGGAAGGAACAGGAGAAGTGGAACCCAACAAACCAACTTGGAAGCATTACACTGAAGTCTCATCTATCCAGAAGGGGTCGGGGGTTGGGGTCCTCTTAGTCACACTAATCGAGTGGGAAACCCTCATATCGAGTTTGAACCTAGTGAAATACTTAAGGCTAATTGGGTAAAGGCATTTACAGACTCAAAGTTAGTGGTAGACCAAATAAATGGTTATTGGGAAGTCGGGGAGAAGATGAACGGCTATTGGGAAGTGTCCAAAAACCTAGGCAAATAACTTCCTCCACTACAAGTATAGCGAATTCCCCGGGGGGCAAATATTGTGGTTGATAGACTCAATAGAATCACACAAACAGGGGAAAACTGAGCAAACAGAGGTTTTATGTGGAGATTATTCAAGCCTAGAGGGCCTCAAACTCGGAACTAGTAGCCCCAGTTGACATCCTGTCCCCTTGGATCGACGACATCCGAAACAACATCTTGACAAGAGCTCTTCCTTAAGACCATCGTACGGTGCAAAAGATCCAAATAAAGGTCCCCGAGTTTTTTCGTCACCCTCTTGAAATGCGTCACTGAAGAAGAGGGAAAACTGACACTCACTGAGATCCATCTCGGGGTATATGGGAACCACCATGAATGCTCGCAAAAAAGTTCCCTAAATAGGAATACTGCTGAGTTAAACCCATGATGTATAGAAATTGAGTGATAGGCACACTCTAGTCTTAGAACGTCCCGATATGTACCGAGGCTGAGACTCTTCTTCTTGGAATATGAGCCTACAATGGATGCGTAAGGCTGGTTCAAAGAGGAATACAACAAGGTTGGTTCAGAGAGGAACGTAGTATGCTTGATTCAAAGAAATGCAGTAAGGTTGGCAGCATTGAGGTCATGACTAAAGAGACAATAAGGCCTGGGCATTTGGGCTTTTACAATAAGGAAAGTTTGATCCAAGATTGCTTCTAGTTGAAGAGGGTTACTGCAGCAAGACTGAAGGACAGTAAGCACAAGTTCAATAGAGGGGTCTAGATGAAGGAAAAGTTGATCCTGAATTGTTTGTATGAGGTTTCTACAACAAGGTTGAGTTATGCAGAAAGGTTTAGAAGAACTCAAAGTTCACGTGTTTTCTTCTATGCTGTGTCAACGTACTCCTCTACATCAACACCAGAGGTCACGGGTTTGTGAATATTATTCTAAGATGGCATGAAAGTGATGTTTTCAAGAAAAGATGAGTTCAACAATGGCTAAAAATTTGGGATTGCCTATAAATACAGAGGAAAATGCCCTAGATTTCATAACCTTTGAATTACTGAATCTCTATTGCTCTCAAAGACAAGTGCAATAAGGCTTCAAGTGAACTAAAGAAGAAGTTATTAGCTGAAGATCTAAGCAAGTTATTGACAATGGAGTTTGAATAGCACTAGTGCTCAACAAACAAGATTAGGAAGCTGTTTCAAGTCCTGTAGAGAAAAAGAAAAGTTCTTGAGTCTTGGTTTGTACCGTTGTTTACACGTTGTAAAGTGATAGGTTGATTTAGTGCTATCCTCTTGATGTATCACATCGATTATGAGGGAAAGACTAGAGTAAAGGATATAGCCGTATTATAGCTATATTTGATAACCAATATAAAAACCTTTGTGTTTTTACATTACTTGATAGGAATATATAATCCCTCCAATTGTGTAGAAATTGATGGAACAAAATTGAGAACTATTAGCCATGATGTAGTTAGTGTGTTTAGGCTAGAAATCAAGTAGGTAGTTGCAGTTTAGATCGATTGGCGGAAAACAGACGGCTATAGATAAGGAGCATCGTGTGAGCCACTAGATGCAGACTACTACACAAGATTTTGGGTAAGCAACTAAGGCAACATGGGCAACAAAAGACCTATAAATACTTTAGGATCTGGGATTGAACTTGCAAACGAGAACCAACACAGCAAAGCAAGAAGTGTATGAGATCTAGGTGCAGACAAAGGTGCAGCAGGGACTGGGTAAAGACTAGGGTTGCAGAGGGTAGAGTAGATCTCACAATACTGGGTGTAGACTGGAGGTTATAGCAGAATGGAATGTATAGATGGTTGCTGGGGTTGGGTCAAAGGTCTGGAGTTAGTTAAACAAAGATTTAAGATACAGACAACAACAGTACGAGAATCTAAAGTAGGTGGGATGTCAATATCAATTGGAGACATAAGTGATAAGATGTCATATCAGATACTGTACATGTTGTAGGGTTTCCTGAGCCTATAAAAAAGAATCATGGAGGCACATTGACAAAAGTTGTAGAACTTGAGATTGAAAAAGGAATCAGAAATTCACAGATCATTCAAGTGAGCCAAATCGTGAACACAAAGAAGAGTTCGCTAGTCTGCAGAAGAAGAACGAAACCTACAGTAGAGTCCAGCAAATTGGATCTGTGCAAAGATCCGAGTTCTTCATCCTATGTACAAGTTAGCTAGCTCGTAAAAAGAAGTTTTCTTATAAGCTACAAACAAGAAGATAGTGAGCTCACCTCTTGGTTTGACTACATTGATCGCCAAGGGAAGACTGGACTAAGCTCTCATTTATCAATTGATAACGAGTGTCTGAACCAGTATAAATGTTGTGTCCTTTACTTGCTTTTATTGCTTGATATTTAGAACTGTTAGAAAATAATCATCACAGTCAAATAGAGAGACAAACTCAAAGAGTTTAAAGTCTATGCTGTAGACCACCGAGTGTCAGCTGTAGACTACCTAAGTGGTTTGTATTGAACAGTGGTATGTAAAAAATTTAAAATCCGCTGCATAAATCCAAATATTTTTTAATCAACTTATTCACCCCCTCTAGGTTAAATATTGGACCTTAGAATTGATATCAGAGCGTGACTTTCCAGACTTAACAATTTTTCGAAAGAAAAGATCATTCCTCTATTTGCAAAGAAGTTACTAATAGTTTGTTTCTGTAAAGAAAAATGGCTCCACGAAAGCTTCCTAAATGTCCTGATAGTGGAGAGCCTCCGACGTGTTCGTTTGACAAGTTCAACAATTGAAAACTGAGGATGCTTGCAGGTCTTGACTTAATAGACGAAAGGATGCAAGATATCATCACTAATGGACCTCATATTCCAATGATGCCAGATCTAGTTGATGTAACAAATGAAGTATACAAACCAAAATACCTCTGGACAAGAGAAGATTGGGATATGGTGCTGGTTGATAAAAGAGCAAGAAACCAGATATTCAAAACCCTTGATGGAAACATGTTTGAAATAGTGGTTCATACAATCATGCAAAGGTAACATGGAAAGCTCTACTGCTAAGAAACGAACGGACCAACGAAATAAGGGAGAATAAGAAAGATGTGTTGATGCAACAATACAACTGGATCTCAATGAGATCTGATGAGAACTTGACTACCTTTTATGAAAGGTTCAATATTCTCATCAACAATCTCAAAACCTTATGAATGAGTTTCGAAAACCAGGAAGTCAACCAAAAGTTTATGAGATCCTGTGGTGAAGTTTGGAGTATAAAGACCACAGTTATAAGGGAATCCAGAGAACTAGCAAAGATGTCCTTTGCTCAATTATATAGTGTATTGCACACATATAATTTAGAAGTTGAGGAGAAGAAACAAATAGACGATGTTAGGAAAAAGACTCTAGCCTTCAAAGTTCAAGAAGAGGAGACCACCGATACTTCGTTTGCAAGTGAACAAGGACTGTTTGAATAACTGGTATTGATGAGAACGAAGTTCAAGAAACTTTTCAAGAAGAGGAATTTCAAGAAGAACTTTCCCACGAAGACAAAGGAAGTAGAGAAAGAAATCTGCTACAACTGTGTCAAACCAAAACACTTTGCTACACAATGCAGACGACAGATACAAGACTCATCTGCACAAAAATTCAAAAAGGACTACAACAAAGGAAATTCTGAAAGAAAAAAAGAGGCAAAGCCTATGTTGCGAAGACATGGAGTAAACAGAATCTAATGATGATGACACAATCTCAAATGCCTAACTTTGTCTTATGGCTAAGAATGACAAAGAGCAACAAGTATTTGATTTTTTGATTCTGATGCTACCATAGAGGAATTGAAGGAAGAACTTCAAGAGACCTCTCAGAACTTTATTTCCCTTTTAAAGGAAAATAAAGAAAATCTTGAGCTGATTACAAGTCTCAAAGAGAAATGCAATCTAACATATGAGGAGACAAATAACAGTCTACTCAATGCTCAAGCTAAATTAATAGAAGCAAATAAAAAGGTGAAACTTCTCAATGCAATAGTGGAAACACTTATATTGAGAAATACTAAGCTTCAGAAACAATTAGATGTTTGGAATGGAAAGACTTTGCGTTTGCAAAAATTGCTCAACATAGGTCAATCCTCCCATGATAAAACAGGGTTAGGATATAATGACTGGTTAAACAATAAATCAAATGAAAAAGTCATTATCAAGAAAATAAGCAGACTACTACAAGAACTCTGCAGAAAAGGAATACCTATACTGCAGAAATAGTGCAGAAGAGCAAAAGCTCAACTATACAAGTTATGCAGAAGAGCAAAAGCTCCAATGCATAGACAGTACAGAAAAGCAAGAGTAATCTGCAACAGAGATCTTTACTGCAAAGTACGATCTCTATTGCTCAAACCCAGAAGGGCTGGAGCAGACCAACAGCACGAGCTGATATAGAATATCATAAGGTACAGAAAGCTAAGAATCCTAAAAAAGGATTCAATGAAAGGCCTTATGAAGCTCAGTATGCACATAACTACTCAGAGTCGAATAACTTCTCCAGAATAACATGGAAAAAGCCAGACGTAAGGCATATCTGCTCATGTCAAGTACAGCAGACGAAATGGAGCAGACCACTAAAAATCATAAGACCAAAGTTCTACTGCTATGCATGTGGCATGCTCAGCCACAAGTCCTTTGAATGTTGGAACTCCCACAAGAAAATAATTTAAGTGTGGATTCTAAAGACTAACAAATGAGGACCCATATGAGTAGGTACCATGTACAAACACTCTGTTTTAATGTAGGAAAGACAAAGAGGAATATGGTATCTTCATGGTGGATGCTCATGACACATGACGGGAAACAAATTCATCCTTGAAGACTACAGAAAGGAACAAGGACCTCTCATCATTTTTGGAGGAGGAAAAGCAGCTACAACTAAAGGCTGTGGAACCCTTGGTATAGGTTTCTTAATCATTAGAGATATAACTTATGTTAAAAGTTTAGAACATAACCTATTATCCATTAATCAATTGTCTGATAAAAATTGTGATGTATCATTTACTCATAATGCATGTCAAGTAAAAGACAAAATCATACAGGAATTCAAATTACTAGGAATTAGAAAAAGAAACCTATGCAGTAGATTTTGACTCATCATAGTTAAAACAAATAACATATTTCTATACTAAAGAAGCTGAAGACATAAACTGACTATATCATAAAAGATTAGCTCATCTTAATTTCAAACCTATAGCTAGACTGTCCTCAGAAATCCTAGTAAGAGGACTTCCAGAAGTAAAGTTTAACAAGGATAAACTTTGCAAATCATGTCAAATACTTTCATATCTTTGGATGTAAATGCTATATACATAACAATGACAAAAATCATCTAGAGAAATTTGACCAGAAAGGAGATTGAAGACATCGAGGCCAACCTGAGAAGGATGCAAACTAATCAACCTTTCAGCACCTCTATTGCAGTTTCTCTAGCAATCAAGTCTACTGTACCTGAGGTGGAATCATCCATAATTGCACTCATTCCCATCTCTACTATTGAAATGTAGTTGATAGGAGTTGAAGCAGAATACCCCTCCACAACATTAGAAGTCTGGCTTACAACAACAACCACACCAAAAGCTGCAGACAAGAAGGAAATACAAGAAGCTCTATAGACCATCCAATCCATAGAGGCAAGAGTGACAAAGCACAGATCAAGGAGAGATGAACTATTAGGAAAACCTGAAAAGGAGGCCATGATACAAAAGTTTATCAGAGAACATAAGCTTCTATTAAAGAGGAAGCCGAAGACTATAGCTTAGAGCCTAAAACTGATTCCATTAGGACCTACTACAAGATACAGGATCAATCCTAATAGAACTAAGACAAGATCAACCAAAAGTCCCATATAAGCATACACTCTCTTTAGTGGAGCCTCAGAGATAAGGGACTTAACTCTAAAGACAAAGAGGCACAAGCAGGCTCAACTACAAGCTGTGAAGTTTGTTCACACACTAAAGGTGGAAGCGGAGTTGAAAAGATTGGTAGAAAAACATGTTAGAGAAGCAACCCTAGAGGTCTATGATTATTTGTCAAGACCAACCATTGATAGATCATCATCTCCTGAAGATGGTGATGATCATGATGATAATAACCATCAAGAAGAAGAAAGTTATAATGATGATAAAATGATTGATGAAGTTACCAGAGAAGGCATTGGAGAACCTCCCGTAGCAGAAAAAACAACAGAAGAGCCACAAGCAATAGAGAAACCAGTAGTAGAAGGGTTAGCATAAGCAGAGCAAAATTCAGAGGAAAGGGAAATAGGGGTTGAGTTGATTATTGCAGCCAAAGAAATTCAACCATATACATAGTAGTCTGAAGAAAAGGAGGAACACACTTATCAAGGAGCATTCATAGAGATCACAACCCTTGACTTGACTCCAACACAAACAGAGGAAGTGGTCATAATTGAAGATGAGGGCTCTGAAATGACTTCAGCAGTCAAGGAAGGGCAGACTGCAGAAGACATCTCCTCTAAAGGGGTGATGCTTCAGGAACGCAAGGAGCACCTAATGAGTAACACTTCCACATGTCAGCACCATATACACACCCAAGGTATATCACCTCTGAACCTCGTGTTCACTTTCATATCCTTCTTTGGGCTAATGCAGGCTAGGGCAGATCCTTCATCTGTTAGATTCCCACAAGGTCTATTATATGGTGCAATTTCTAATATACTCATGACACCTCCAATCAGAGATAAGCGTAGGAAGACATCAAGTTGACAAGAGTACATGAAGGACCATCCTCAATCATTAAAGACACAACCATTACTGAGATCACATAGCCATAATAGATCTCTCCATTCTCTCCATAGACAATAGTGGAATACACACTGCGACAACTGGATCAAGAAGTCTACAACATGCATAAATGGACAAAAGATGTCTTTAGAGATCTTCTTGACAAATTAGAACCAGTTACAGACGAGCTGGCCTCAAAAAAGAAAACCAAAAATTAATGCTTCAAAGAGTTCATGATATCCTTTCCGACATGACTGAAGGCCTTCTAAAATAGATTCAACATAGCAATGCCATCAATCTTCAGCAATATAGACTTAGCTCCTCAAAACTCAACAAATTCAGAGGTCAAGATTCAGCAGATCTATACAGACTGCAGACCTCACTTCAGTTCACTCAAAGGGAGCTTCAGGAACATATTCTCAACAAATGATAAAAGACTAAGCCAGTTGAAAAACAAGCTGCAAGTTGAGACTGCAAAAGCCACAGCTACTCAACAAATCACCTCCTCGAAGCTGAAAGCTCTCAAAACTGTAGTTGAAGCCCTCACAGTAGCTCTTCAAGAGGATGCTAACAAAAAAGGAGAGAAAGCTTTAGTAAAGGAGAAGAAGAAGTCTACAGCAGAGCTCAAAAGAAGACCTCAAGCCACTATAGAAGGAGAAAGGTCAACAAAGTATAAGAAGCCTTTACAAGAATCTTCAAGGCCTCAGGGGCAGAAGAGAAGGCATGGAGGACAACATGAAGACTACCCTCAGAAGTGCAATAGAGGAGGAGAACAACATATGTAAATCCTCTATTGAGTTGTAATTTTAATTTTTTTGACAGTGTAAGTAGTTATCTTGTTGTTTTATTACTTGAGAAGTTTTGTTAGCATCAATTTAGGAGAAGATTAATAGGAATGTATAATTCCTTAATTTTATATAGAAATTGATGAACAAAGCTTAACAGTGTAAGCTTAACCTGGCAATCAGATTAGTAATCTACAGTCTAGGTTTGATACGAAAGAGCTGACAACCAAAGATGAAGAGCATTGTGGGCCATCGGATACACACTAATACTGTGAGATTTGAGCAAGGCAGGTAAGATATACATGGATAGTAAAAAGCCTACAAATGTTTCAGGATCTAGAATCAATCTAATTGACAAGGGCAAACACAACAATGTAGAAAACGTTACAGCAGTGTTGGGTGCAGATGAGGCTGGAGCAATAACCGGGTGGAGACGAGATCTCAACTGTGCTAGGTGCAGACTAAGAGACAACTCACTAAATATAGCATAATTGATTGCAAGGTTGGACAAGGATCAAAGGATTGATCAAATAAAAGATTTGAGGTGCGGAGAATCTGTACTAGGTTCAGAAAAACTACTGCAACGGTATTATCAAGGAGTTATTAGAAATAAATCAAAGAGTGCAAAGAGACATCTTTTGAAAGCATAAGTCTCTGCAATAGACACATCTTGCAGTATGTAAGAATAACTACTACATACTAGTTAAACACTCTATTGTCTTATATCGAAAAACTTTTCAAAACAACCTATTCATCCCCCTCTAGGTTGTACCTTTGAGAATTACATACCTCATTTAGGTAACCTAGTAAACTTCAATCCCTAATTTCCAATTTTGGGATTAAAAAATTAAAAAGACAATGATTATTGGGTCCACCATTAATTTCTCCAACTTTACCTTACCCAAACAATCCATATCCAATTTCATCTCAACCGTCCTTTAATGCCCATTTCTACACCATTTAATTCTTGAAATCCATTTTCAAAAAATAATAAATGTTACTAATTTTTCATTGCTGTAGAACCGAAGTAAGTTAATGATTTGTTGTGCATAATGTGGGTTGTGCATGCTATTCCATTATTTTCATTCATAATGCTTTGTTTTGTTTTGCTAGTTTTAGAGGTTTGGATTGGTGAGTTTGATTCGATTTCTTTGTATAATATTTGATCCTGGAAGTTGATTAAATTGTTGTTGCAATGATGGGCTTTTAATGAGTGGAAGAGAAAATGCTTGGATCTTTGTTGAATTGTAGGCTCATGGTTGGATTTTGGTTGTTTCATGGGCTACAATCAACCCGAGGGTCGTTCGAATTCTTTAACAAATTCGAAGTGTTTTAAGAAGAACCATTCGGATCAATCCATCTTCGATTGCTCCCTAACACGCTTGAAATCATATGTTGAATTTAGTTAAGAAAGCCCTAAGAAGGAACAAAAGGTTCCCCTTGTTAGCCCCATAGAAAAGGATGTTTAGATTTTGGAATCAAGGGTTGAGTTGTGTTAGGGTTTAGGCTCATGAGTTCATGTTTGTGTTTTTATGTTTTTTTAGTAACATTATGATGGAGGTTCAAGACGGGGCACAACAAAAGAAATGATTTGGGTTCAGGAAAGAAGAAAGATGGGCCACATAGGAATAAACACATAGAAAAACAACAAAAGAACAAGTATCTAATGCTGAATCAATGGACTATGAACATGGATATGGTGATGTCTGCTTATTGGTATCGTGCATTAACTAAAAATACGTGAAGAAATGGTTTGGGTTTGGAAAAAAAGAAAAATACATAAAAAAAAATAGTGGATGAGAAGGATTATTTCTTTTGATTTTTTTAATGAAAAGAATAAACAAAAATAGTTGTCAAAAAGAAGATTTTGAAAAGGAAAAAGACAACTTAATCTTTCATTAGGGATTTTAATTAAATTCATCATATATTTTATCATTCCATAATAAAAGATAAAATGGAAATTCATATGTATGGATGTGAGTACTTGTTTTGAGGAGAGAAGTAATTTCTTTATTTCTTTATTGATAAATGAGAAGGAAAAAATTTTATTATTTATTATTATTATTTTTGATACCGAGGATGGGAGTAATTTAGGAGTGATGGTTCTTGGTTTTTTATTTACCTTCCGTCGACTGCTTCCCCGACAAGTCAACAAACCCCTAAACCCTTTTTTCTACCGCATCTGCTCTCACCTTCCACCCCTAAAAAAAATCAGCCCACTCTCTCACAAAACCTTTTCGAGCTCATCGGACAATGGAGGAAACCGTCGACTCCACTCCAGACAGGAACCTTTATGCGCTTCTCCACGTCTCCCCAGACGCCACCGATGAAGAAATCCGAAAAGCGTATCGCAATTGGGCTCAGATATATCACCCGGACAAGTATCAAGCTCCACATGTATGAATCTATCCTCGACCTTTTTTTTCATCTGTCTGTTTTAGTTTTTTGTTGTTTTATCGGATTGGATTTGGTTTTATTTACCCAATTGTGTAATAGTGGTAGAAATTGGTCTGACTTTATTTGTGGCCCCTATTTTGCTGCGATTCTCTGCTTTCAAGGATCATTTGTTAGTTTGTTAATGGGTTGGACTTGAAATAGCTATGGATTCTGACATTGTCTCACTCGTCCCGGTGTTGTAAGCCCTAATTGTTCGGTTGGGCGGGCTCTGGTTTGTTAGGGTTTGGTTTGTGATAGTGAGCTTCAATCGTAGGGAAATGGTCGTGATTTGCTTGGTTTGGTTAGGGAAGAGAGATGAAAGAGAAGAATTAGGAGAGTTAGAATGGAATGAAGCAAATTCTTTAGGTTCTGTTTGGTCTGCAACTTCAGCCTTATATTTGGTCATCGGATGTGATGATCAGTCATTATTTGTTATTTGGCCATTATTCGGTTCTGCTAATAATCGAATGACATTTCCTCATTTTTTCTTCGAAAAGATGGTTGGTATTAGGTGACTTTCATGCTTCCCTTGGTTTGAATCCAACGACTTGTATGAATCACAATCATCAGTTGAGTATTTTATTACTGTCACACCCCAATCCTGATTATAAGGTTGTACCGGCACATGGATTATAATGTACAACCTTATAATCCACGTCAGCCTTTAAAATAAAACCAGATTCTAATATCCATTAAAAGAAAATTTACATTGTTCATCCCCTTTACAAAATATATCCACAATCCTATATTTGTCATAAACATAGACAACTAACATGAAGGGAAATGCATACGGAGAAATTCCTATGAGATCCGCTGTTAGAGCTTTCATGACGTCCAAACTAATCTATTGAGTATGTCGTGAGAATAATAGAGCATAAAAAGCTGTCAGCTATAATGGTGAGCGAGAAATCTAGCACACTAGGTGAAACAAGTGGCATACAAATCAAGGGAGGTATAGGTTCAACATAAAATAGATAAAGAATGCAAGATTGGTTCTAGTACATTAAACGAGTTGAGAGCATGAAAACAGTCAAACAATTGGTAGACATAAATTATCAAGCACACTCCTAAAACCCCAAACAAACATCAACACATACTCAAAGACTTGCGTGTGAAAAACACGAGAACATTGACTCTAAAAATCTATATTCAGTCAAACTAAATGCAAAAATAATCTCTGGTAGCCATCTAAAAACTCAAAACAATATGGATATCTATGATCAATCATACAGTTACACTCGGCGATGTCTCTAGCCTGCGTAATCCTGTATGTTGATCGCATGTGGAAAATACCACCTATTGAGACATTCTAGAGTCAAACCCCAACGTCTCTGGTCTTTACAAGGCTATAGTAACCCTTGGACATTCTAGAAAGATTGGTTCTGATACCAATTGAAAGTCCGGATGTAGCTTGCTGTGAGACTAGGGGGTGAATAGTCTCTTTTTGGAAGCTTACTGTCAAATTAACAAAAGTTAGTTGAACAATAGATTTTTTTGTTGGTTTTTTAATTTATTGTTGGTCGAAGTTGATTCGCATTAGGGTTAAAGATGATATGTCCCTAGTTTTTAATTTTGTAGTGATATATAGTGGCAATAAAATAAAGAGACAAAGGTTTTTTAACGTGATGAAACACCATAATACGAGGAAACATCCACGGCCAAAATGCGAAAATTCTCCACTATGAAATCTTGAAACAAGTACAAGAAGGAAACAAGAGTTTGTGGCTCAAACACTCAACCCTCTTAATCTCTCTTCCTTTTTCCCGAGAAAATCCTCTCTAACATCTTCGAACATGTTCCTTTATAACAAGGAATCACTTCATTTGTAATAACTAGCCACTAAGTAGATAAAACTATCAACTATGCGGGTACAGCTTCCCACTAACATCTTAGGAGACATAAGTTGTGGGCATAATCTTATGCCTCCTTTATAGCATATATTTGGCAAAATCAAAAGGTAATGAAAGCAGTAAGATAAAAACACGAAGGTTTTTATCCTGGTTAGAATATATAGTTAAAATACGATTATATCCCTTATTTTAGTCTTTCCTTGATTATCAGTGTGATAAATCAAGAGGATAACACCACGTGTGATTGTTTTAGACTCAAAATCAACCTATTACTTTCAACATGTAAATGACAATACAAAACGATTACAAGATCTTTTTTTCTGCTCAACAGGACTCGAAGCAGCCTTTTGAAATCGTTTGTCTAACACTAGTGCTATTCAACTTTTCTTTCAAAAGCTGGCTCAGATTTTCAGCTATCAACTTCTTTCTCAGTTCACTTGATGTCTTACTACACTTGTGTTTCCTTTCAGAGTAAAGGAGATTCAAACATCCCACTGAAAACTTCGGCATTGTCATTGTATTTATAGACAATCTCAAATTTCTGGCCGTTGTTGGAGTTGTCCTTTCTTGAAATGTCATTTTCATGCCATCATGGAATCATATTCACGGATCCGTGACCTTTGGTTTTGATGCCGAGAAGTATGTTGGCATAGCGCAAAAGACAATAGTGAATTTTGACTTCTTCTGAACCCTTCTATAGAACTCAACTTTGCTGCTCCTCAACCTTGTTGTAGTAACTTCACAAAAGCAATTTGGGATCAACCTTGTCTTCATCTGGACTCTTCTGTTGAACTCAACCTTATTGTCCTTCGGCCTTGCTGTAGTAACCTTTTTCAACCAAAAGCAATTCAGGATTATTCTTTCCTTCATCTAAACCCTTCTGTTGAATTCTGTTTTACTGTCCTTCAGATTTGCTGCAGTAACCTTCTTCAACCAGAAACAATCCAGGATCAACCATTTCTTAATATGGACCCATCTGATGAACTCAATCTTACTGTTCTTCAGCCTTGCTACAATAACCTTTTTCAACCAGAAGCAATCTAGGATCAATCATTCCTTGCTACAGAAGTCCAAATGTCTAATCCTTATTGTCTCTTTACTTATAACGTTAATGCTGCCAACCTTACTGTATTCCTTTGAACTACCCTTACTGCGTTCCTATCTGAACCAACCTTGCTGCATTCCTCTCTAAACCAGGCTTATTGCGCGTCCATTGCAGGCTCACTTTTCAAACGGATCAGTCTCAGGCTTGGTACATACTAGGACATTCTAAAACTAGAGTTTGCTTATCACTCAATTTTTATACATCATGGTTTTGACTCAACAAGTATGTTCAAAGCCATCTTTCTTCATAAGTCGTGATATTTATTCGCTGAAAATTAGATACCTTAAATCCACACTTATTATTTTGATGGACTCTTCTTCTTCTTCTTTTTTAAAAAAATCTTTTTCTTGTCGGTTCTTGCTTTTTCTTCCCCTATTTTTAGCTCCTCCTTGCTTTCTTGGAAGGTGAGATGTACTGGTCTGCATTTTGGCTGAGAGAACTCTCAAATACGTTGGTTATTTTATCCATGACGAGATTATATGCATCCCTATAATGCATCAAAACCTGTTTCATACAATAAGAAGTAATTGTTTCTCACAATAATTGACTTTGGCTATAAAGACTCATGAGGGTTTTAACAGTTATGAATGCTCCTAGTTCTGCCAGTTTTTCATTTGTACTTGGCCAAGTTTCATTGAAAAACAACTTAAGTATGAGCTTAATCATTGTTCTTCTCTTGCATAATCAAAGGAAGTTGTTCCATAACTAACATAACCAATGTGAGATTTGCTATGGAATATGTAATTCAGGACCTAACTTTATTCATTAAACTCTTGAAGTTTTGATTGAACTGCCACCATGCCATTGGTAATAAAGTTATAAGTGAATGCCATTTGCATTATCGAATAGCGTGCTATACGATTTACTTGTACCATCAGTCCACATACTTGTTCTCTACATATGTCCCTATCATAGCAAGATAAATATGCTTTATCATCAAACATTTGGATGGTTTCTATTGCAACATTTTTTTTTCCTTGATCTCATTACAAGGAAATGTATCAGTTCCTTTTTCCCTCCATGTTGTTTGATTGTCAAATTTAAATTGAAATCATTTGAGGTGTTGACATTGAAATATTTTTGTCTTATCCTTCAGATGAAGGAAACTGCTACGCAGAATTTTCAGAGGATATGCGAAGCATATGAAATCTTATCTGATGAGAATAAAAGACAGATATATGATATATATGGTATGGAGGGTTTGAAGTCTGGATTGGAACTTGGAACAAGATTAAGTAAAGTTGAGGAAATTAAGGAAGAACTTGAAAAGTTACGGCGTATGAGAGAGCAGGAGAAGTTTGCAGGCCATGTTAGACCTACTGGTTTGATTCTAGCCTCCTTGTCTTTGCCACAGTTTTTTGATGGCGATGGCATTATGAAAGGGTATATGCTGCTCCTTTTTTCTCGTCTTTTTGTTAACAGTGTCTAATTGTTTCAATATATTTCAGTGTTCTCTTTGTGAGATCTGCAGAACATTAAAATGAGGATTTGTTTCAAGTCCCTGTGGGATAGTTAACTATGCTGCAGATTACATTTTCCAACTTGGTTTGTGCCATTCGCTAGGTTTAAGGATAATGAATTAATATAGTTTTGTAATATGAAAGGTTTATTAGATTGATAAATGAATGGTTTGGTTGGAATAAAGGGGATTCCTTTAATCACGCTTTCTAGAGTTTTAATTACCAAGATAGCTTGAGTAACTAAACTAATCATCTACTTTACATACCATGATAGCATGAATACATAAATAGACAATTGAATCAAATAAGAAACACACCAGAAATGAACAAAATAGCAACATAGATTGGGCTATCATTAATATGTCAAAATATCCTAGATAAACTATAACAAAATAGCTTGGTCTTAACTTTTCTGGTTGCTACTTAATATGACCAACATAGATTGAATCATTAGTTAGATCAACCTATCAACATATCTAAGTGACCAATTTAGAAGCATTCATAAGGTAACCATGTTATAGTCAATGTATGAAGTCATTTAGGTGGTCAATCTAATGAAATCATGTATCAACTATGTTAAAACTCCAATCTTTGACATCATTCATGTAAAATAAATCAAATTCAATTACTAAATAAAACAGATCTCATAAACCCTTAGCTTTGTGTCATTATGATTACTTCCTACTAACAAATTACTTACTCATTGAATTGGAAAGCAACACAAACAAGGATAAATATGCAATAGTAATCATCATAAACAATATAGATTGAATGTCTAGTGGCATTCGATCACATAATCCATTCACAGCTACATAAATGACTAGAATTTTTAAATGACTAAAGTGCATAAATAACCAACGAAAGTACTTACAAGTCAATGAATAAGTCTTAAGAACAATAATCCAAAGCTAAACAACTCAAAAAATACAATCCGAGGAATACATACGAAGAATAAAGGTGTTGGTGATCTAGCTAAACCCTAAAAACGACGGCTACAAACGAAGGCTAGATACTGAAAACGAACATAACAGTGTATTTATAAAAAAATATGAAAACCCTAAAAAATCTGAAGAAAATCACGTCAAAATCACGAAATATCCTATATGGCTCGTTAAATATCTATATTATCATGAAAATCCCTGAAGAGTATAAAGTGTCGAACTCATTGGTGCCACAAAGTCTATATTTGGTGAGCTGCAATGCTCTTTATGCAGATTAAAACAATCGGACATAATGTGGTACAATTAGTTGAGTGAATATCTATTGCGTGATGGACATGTGAATGATAAAGTTATTATTGAGTTACTCTATGTGTATAAATCAAGAAATTGACTAATGGTGTTGCCATAGTCGTTGGATATGTTAATGATTTGAATATAATCGGTATAACTAATGAAATCATGTAAGCTCATGATTACTTAAAGAAAAAGCTCGAGATGAAGGATCTTGAAATATGGATGAGGGAAGACAAAGAAGTCATTGGTCAAAATGGAAAGAAGCGATCCATGCAGAGCTACAATCACTCGAAAAGTGAAATATGTTTGGGCCTATGACTTGAACTTCATAACATATCAAACCTTTGTGTTCAAATGTAATGAGAAAAATGAAATTATAAGATACAAGACACGACTTGTTACACAAGGATTCTCACATATTTCAGAAGTTGATTTTGAACAAACACAATCTTCTATAATAGATGGAATTACATTTCGTTTATTGATTAGTATAGTGGCCAAAGAAGAGTTGGATAGTTATCCCTTGGATGTATTTACGACATACCTATATGGCTCATTAAATGCCAATATTAACATGAAAATCCCTAAATAGTAAAAAGTGTTGAGCTCATTGGCGCCACAAAGTTTATATTCAGTGGAGCTACAACGCTTTTTATACGGATTAAAACAATCCTATAGAATGTGGAACAATCGGCTTTGTGAATATTTATTGCATGATGGACCTGTGAATGTTAAGTTACCAAGTTAGTTTATGTGTATTCATCAAGAAATTGACTTGTGGTTTTGTCATAGTCGTTTGTATATGTAGATGATTTGAATATAATCCGTACAACCAATGAAATCATGTGAGACTGTGATTACTTAAAGAAAGAGCTTGAGATAAAAGATCTCGACAAAACAAAGTTTTGTATGGGGTTGTAGCTTTCTCGGATATTTTAGATTTAACTATTTAATTTTGCGAAGTAAATCACATGTAGTGGTCATCGAGGTCATATCCATTTAAATTATTGTTGGTATTGCTAAAATGCGTAAATGTAATTAGAATCGATAATTAGAAATACTCCGGTTTAGAGTGTACATAAATAAATGACACATTGATAATGTATAAATTACGGGATCTATTAGCAACGTAAAAAACCATCATTCTTTACCTTCTAATAAAGTGTTACTCCATTTGTCCCAAAATATAGGAAACACTTTTCTATTTGGACCATTTCACAATTTAAGTAACATATACCCTTTTGGCAATCTTTTTACCTAAAAAAGTATTAAAACAATCATAATCTGCTATTGTATTCTTCCTCCTCTCATGATTTTTACAATAAACTTCACTATCACTTAAAAAATATTGATTTTTTAATAAAATTCATAAAATTTCAACACACTTAAATCTGAGTGATAGATCAAATCGTTTCTTGTACTATCGGACGAGGGAGTACTTGATAATTATAGCTTCTTATATTTATCCCGTGCATAATAACAGGGGCGCTCAAACTGATTTTATTCTATGTGAGGATATGAGATTAGGTTTTGATATTGTGACATTAAATGTGATTTATCTTCAATTTTTCTTTGTTTTTTTTTTTTTGCTGTGTTTCCCTTTGTTTCATTTAGCAAGCCATAACCACTGGATTGCAGTGGTATGCTTTTGTTTCTATCATATTATGTTTTTGGGTCACGATAACCATTGGCTAGACTTTATTGTTTTGCATTCTGTTCATTGGCAGAATGCAAATGTCCAGCGAGGTGCAGTCACAAATATCAAAAAAGAACACTATTGCTATTGGTGGAAACTTGGCTGTTGTTGGGAAATCCGGTCAAGGAACAGCTACCTCTGTCTTTAGACATCAGATTTCGCCCGTTTCATCAATCGAAATGATGGGCTCTGCAGGCTTACATTCACTTATTGGGATGCAATCAACTCGGTAGGAGAGGAAGTTTATACAGCCATGCTGTGCTTCTTTTCTTCTTGTTGTTGACTTTGGTTCCTGTCGATTTGTCCAGCAAAATAACACATCATTCAACTGCAACAATGGGGCTTGCGATGTCTTTAACTGATGGTTCAATAAACCTGTCCAATGTTTGGACGCGTGAAGTCTCTGAGACGACAAATGGAAATGTGAGTATCTATTGCCGACAGATAACAATTTTGTCCAACACAGATGCAGTGGTGGTGTTATAGAAATGGAGTCGATGGAGAAAACTTTGTTTTCTCATGCTGTCATGTGATTAGGTCTACATATTCAAATGAGATGTTATTGAGTTTAAGTGAAAATACGTTTAATTGCCTTACGGACATTATGAAAGAACTTGAGCAAACTATCAGACATGCACCAGGCAATAATTTGATATAAATGTGACAGGAAAAATAAAAGAATAGGAGACTGTTCCAGTAATTTGTTGCAAATATAAGTACACCTTAAATGTCCAGACCTTGCACAAACTCCAGGGGAAGAGACTTCATCATCTAGGTTCAGTTCACTACGTAGACTTTGATTTTTTCATATGTTTTATGAATTTATCATATTTTCATTCTGTAAACCAACCTAAAAGCTATTCTTGATCCAACATTCTGTTGAGATACTTACTCCATCACTTTGCCATTTATTAGCTGGATGAGAACTTTACGGGAAATTCTAACTGTAATTTGGATAGGAAACACTGCACTTAATCTACTTGGACTTTCACCCTTCGACACAGAACTACCCTTAACTATGGAAATTTATAAAAGACCCCCCTCCGTCTAAGGTAGTGCACTGTCAAAGTTAGGGATTCCGTTAAAAATGCATTTGTTTGTGCGTCTTTTTACCTAGTTCCTCATTTCCATCCAAAAACAATATAATTATGGACATTTTTGTCCCTCAATGTATTCAATCGAACCTGACCCTCCCTCTCGCCGCATGGCCACCATCGTACACCCTCACCTCACCGTCTGCTGGCCGCCGCTTAGCCGCCATGGCCGCCGCCATGCACCATCACCTCACCTCTCTATACTCTCCACAATATCCCTCAACAAATAACAGATCCCAAAATCAAATCATAGCAATAGCAAAAATAGAACCTCAAAAACCAGAAATCCCCAATTCGATTGCGGGGGTGATGGGCTCAAATCCTCGATCCTTGAATGAAGCCCTTAATTTATTCACTCATCTTCTTCTTTCTTCTCCCCTTCCATTTCCCTACAACCCTAGATCTCAAGTTTAGTTCAATCATCCCTAAAAATTAGAGAGGAACACATGTCAAGTGGCAAGGCGTCTTGAAAGAAACCTAGATAGTCTTGGGATGAGGTATGCGGTGGTGGTGGTGGTGAGTTCTATAGCGGTAGCAGCGGTGAGGTGTGCGGCAACGGTGGTGGTGATTGGTGAGGTGTGCGGCAACAATGGTGGCAAAGTGTACAAGCTTATTGTACTCCACACTCTTCGCAGCCTAATCTCCACCATGCGCTCCTAGCCTATAAGCTTACAACAACACATTCCTGGCCACATCGCACAACCTAAATCCACTCCCCCTCGCCCAATATAATCGACTCCCAGATGTCCTAATCGAAGACCTATCCATGTACCTAATTGGCCCATTTCCTCAATTTGTGGATTTCCCCAATTGCATTTTTTGGATTGAATGATACCCAATAGCAATCTTTGATTCCATTGGATTTTGTGAGAATGTATTGGAGAAGACATTAGGCAATCAAATCGAGAAGACAAAATGAAGGAGGGTAAAAATGTAAATACTTGATTGGTTAATAGAGTTAGAAAAAAACTAACGGCATGGGGTGATCTGTATATTTCCATAGTTGAGGGTAGTTCTATGCCAAAGGATGAAAATCTGGGCAGGTTAAATGCAGTTTTCCTTTTTGGATAAAACTGATTTGGTTGATAGAGTGGGAGGGTGTACTACTCATGATGATAGTTTAGAGTGCCACACCCTAGAATGTTTCCTCTACTTGGGTCTTCTTGGATGTAAAATCGTATGGTTTATTGGCTTTACTATTGTAAAGTTTGAATGCCTAAAACAAGAGCAACACTGGATGTTCCCTCTTCTTTTTGTTTGGTGCTGCTACTTTGTTGTAGTATTCGGTTTTGATGGATGACTATTACATGAAAGGAAGCTCGCTGGTACAGCAAGTCATGGGCTCCTTGTTACCGTGTTGGAACCCTTTGATTTGATGGAATCAAAGAGTAGACTGACAATTCAAATCATATGACTTGTTAGTTTGGTCCAACTTTATTGTCCAGACTGCATCTCAAATGAGGGGTGGAAAAAAATATTCATGAACGTTGAATTCAGTTTTGTGCTGACTTAGATCTGTGGCCCAGCTGTTATCTGTGCAGTAAGCATGTACAATAGAAAAAAAAAAAAAAAAAGCCTTGGACCAAAATCTTCAGTGCCCTTTAAAGATCTTGACTTGAAGCTTGTGAATCTAAAGTTCTGTGACTTCAATAGTTCTCGTTCTTTGTCAATGCTGCTGTTGACAAATCAATTTGCTTGTGAGAAGGCTTGAGAATACCCTACATGAGTTGATGAAGTTAAACTTGAAATATTTCAAATGGTTGCTACCCTATCAATATTTTATTTTCAGAGTCTTCTTTATTCTTCATTTTGACGAGAAGGGTTTTGTTATGAAGTATGAACTTGAAGCTTCAATAGCTTACGGTGGCAGACGTTATTGCTTTACTAATGTTCTTTCATTGTTTCTCATTGCTTCCGCTTCTTTCCAGATTCAGCTTGTTTTAGGTTCAGAATCTTCCATTGCTGTTGGATGGCAGAAGAATGATGAGAAGTTGCATGCCTCTGGCGAGCTAAAGGTACATATGTGCTAGTTTTCCATTGAAATGAATTGTCAATAGGCTTATAAACTACTGCATCTAGGTAGCTAAATATAAACTTCTCTTTGAACCTTTATTTAAAATGCCGAATTCATGAGCGAATGTCTTTCTTTACAGAACTCTAGGTAGATCTCCTGCTTGGGATCCTTGTGTTCATGAAGCTCCACTTGCTTCCTAGGAATCTTGTTTGACTTGCAAAAGTCTCTTGATAGCTGTTACGATGCATACTCACTGTCTTTTGTTCTCTGATTCATTTATTAGGTTCAATTGTGTTTTTCAAAAGATGGAATTTTTGCTGCAAGTTTCTTTTTTTCCCCAACTGCATGATATATTTCCTTATGGTATTTGTCTTCCCTTTGGTGCAGCTTGGTATTAGTTCTTTTGGGGCATCTGCACAATGTACTCACCGCTTCTCCACAAACTCTCATGGACGTATCGTCGGCAGAGTGGGAAGGTTTACCCATCGCTTTTTACTCTCTATTTTCTTTATTTTATTTTTTTAGATTTTATTTTATTTTTTCATTTATATTTATAGTTAAGTTATTTTCTATTTGTTGAGTTGACAATATTGTTCTAGTAGATGACACAAAAGCAGGGTTCAATTGGACTGGATAAGTACCTAGGGGTTTTGCTGTCATTAGGACTTGAAATAAAATTCAATATTACCAACTTATTGACATCTTTATTATGAAGTGGAGGTGGAAGTCGGCATAATTTTATGAAGTGTTCATTATAAGCTGAATCTGGTGATTATAATGGAAATAACGAGATCTATTCACGATACTTTATGATTTTTTTTTGTAATTTTTATTTAGAATAGATGTAAAGTTTCTGTAAATAGTCTTTAGATATAATTAGTTAAATACAACTTTTTAAGACCCTATTGTTTTTCTGTTTTTCTTGGCACAACCTAGACAATCATGATGGCTAAGTTATATGATGGCGGATGCCCTATAGTCTTTTTTTTTCTTTTTCTTTTTTTAATGTGCTATCTTCCTCTTCATAGTGCTTTCCATCCTGGGAAGCAAATGGAAAACTGATATGTTTCGGCGGTTAAGTTGAACCGTACATGCTGACAAATCGGTTCATTTCTCTCAACTCAACTTACAATTTAACTTAAACCAGTGCGGAATGACTTCTTTAGATCAAGTTATGAGAGTCTGTTTCCATTGAGTGTTGAACTTCTAAGCTTAGACAAGCTTGATGGAAAGGTTGTTTCATAGTGCAAACTCGTCCTTTAGAAATGGAGGCGACTGTTTGTCAAGTTGACTATGAGCAAGAGAAGATCTTGTCATACTCCTTAAATGTTCGATTCTCTTTTGAAAATATAGCAAAGAAATGCATGAGAATAATTAACACAAGTAAAAAAGCTAAGATGTAAAAAGCATAGGAATGAATGTACTGATACAGAGTGTAAAAATTAAATGAGAGAGAGATGGAGGCTGATGATTTCAGCTTTGCAGCGGTTATTGCAAAGTTGTTCTTCATGGAGTAAAGGGAGGTTGAAAATTGCAAAATAGGGAGATGGAGGTGGACGGCGGTGGAATATAGAGTGATGGGATGATGGTAGGATTAGAAATAGAGAATAAACCTTTGAGATCTAGATCTTTGGCAGCTGGTTTTAACAGAAGGAGGAGATTGAATGTGAGAGGACGTGATATGTGGTTATCAAAGGGAAAAATAGGTATTCCACAAGCAATAAAACTCATAATCCTGAAGTAAATAATAATCGAGAAACTACCAATTGAATATAAATAAGCTCCATGGGTTATATAAGGTATCTAAGAGTGTTTGAATGAGGTAGGAGGTTGTTAAGGTATATATGTTATAATCAATGTTGTTAAAACCAAACCAGACCACCCGGGTCGACCCGAAAACTGTAGACGTGTCAAAGAAACGATCCAGTTTGGACCTGAAATATGCTCAGTGTCGGAAACCATCCAAACCCAACAACCTGGTGGGAGTACCGTTCAAGCCGGTGACCCAGAATAGGTTTAACGGTTTGTACATGATAAACACCAAGGTTGGATCTGGGTACGGTGACGATTATGTAGTAATCAAGGGGATTAGGTTTTTGCCTGTGGCATGGATGAATGCCACATGAAGCCATCTCATTGCTGCTTCTTTGCAGTCACGACGGCTTCTAGGGTTCCAAAGGAAGAAGATGAACTATGGGTCTTTTAATTGTAATCAATTTTTTTAAATCAATATGCCGTGTGGAAACATAAAGAAGCCCTACTATGTATGGCTAAGTTAATCATTGCCTTGTCAAAACCCTTACTTTCAACAAAGTAACATCTATGTGTATGTAAATAATCATTTATCCCATGAACACCTTAATGTTTTATCATAAATTTTGTTATATTTATCTCAGATGTTAACAATAATCGATAAAAAGAATATATATTTATGGTGTAGTTATCGCTTCACAGTTTGATAACGGTTTGACCGCGATTGAACCTGTGATCCATTCGTCTGTAAAACTTTCTGGTTCGATAAAAAATTCGGGTCTAAAAACATGGGTTATTTTAGGCCTACTGCATTTAGTTCGAACTTTTGGTAAAATTGATTCATCTACATGGTAGCAAAGCAGATGTGACATTGAGATAATGAGTTTGAATCTTGTAACTCCAACTTGTTATATTAGGACGGGTGACATTGCTACCATTATCTCAATGTCACATCTGCTTTGCTACCATTATCTTGTAACTTGTGACATTGCTACCATCAGTTCGAATTTTTGATAGAAAGGATTCCTCGAGATGGTATCAGTGCAGGTGTGACAGTGAGATCACAAGTTTGAATTCGTACAACTCCCAATTATTGTGTTTGTGTGTGGTGTTTGTATGACAGTTTGTGGTGGGATAGTGCAATGTCCATGCTTCAGACCCATGTGGGCTTCCACGTGTAGGGGAGTGTTAGGATACATATGTTATAATGGGCCTACTGACATCAATTCGGACTTTTGATAGATTTGGTTCATCGATAGAGGTGATATTATGTTATGAAAGGAAAAAAATAGTTACTACACAACCATTAAATCTCTTAACCCAGAACCAAAAAATAATTGAGAAACTATCAATTGAATATAAATAAGATCTATGGCTTAGGGTATAAGGGATCTGTAAGGTTCAAGATTCAATTTAGAGGGGGAGGTGAATAGATTGTTTCAAAAATTATTCTAACTTTTGATGCGGAATACTAGCTTTTTGCAGACCATTGTTTTATGCAGACCACTTAGGTAGTCTGCAGATGTTGCTTGATGGTCTGCAACGGAGAGTTCAAACTTTTTGAGTTTATCTTTGTTTGGTTGTGATGATTTATTTTTAACAGTTCTAAATATTAAGTAATGAAAACAAGTAATAGACAAAGTATTTATAATGGTTCAGACACTCGTTATCAAATGATAATCGAGAGTTTAGTCCAGTCTTCCCTTGGTGACCAGTGTAGTGAAGTCAAGAGGTGAGTATTATTATCTTCTTGTTTGTAGCTTATAAGAAATTTCTTTTTACAAGCTTTGTACAAGAAATGAAGGACTCAGATCCTTTGCACAAATCCAGTCTTTGGACTCTGCTGTAAGATGTGTTCTTCTGCAGACTAGTGACACCCCTTTCACTGTGATCTTCACGAATTAGCTCTCTTGAGTAATCTTTGAACTTATGATTGCTTTGCATGCTTCCCTTTCAATCTCATTCAATAGGCTTACTTCAATGAGCCTCAACGATTCCCTTTTATAGGCTCAGGGAATGAATCTAGAAAATATGGTACTATTTTTGATGAGACACCTTTCCACTCGTGTCCCCCACCATCTTGTTTCTGATGCTGGCAGTCCACGTACTTCAGAATTTGTGCCGTTGTTGTCTGTACTTGAAATCTTAGTTTGAATGACTTCGTATCTTTGACCCCACCTTAACAACTATCTCTGCTGCAACTTCCAGTCTGCATCCAGTATTGTAAGACCTAGTCTGCACTCCGCAACCCTAGGCTTTACCAAGTCCCTGTTGCAACTTTCAATCTGCACCCAGCTTTGATGCACATTATGCTTTGTTATGTTGGTCCTCGTTTGCAAGCTCTATCCCAGATCCTGAATCATTTGCAGGTCTTTTGTTGTCTATTAATGTCTTAACTTCTTATCCAAAATCGTCTCTAGTAGTCTGCATAATTTGTAGCCGTTTGATCCTCAACATCCGTCCTAGGCTGCAATTATCTATTTGTTTTCTAGCCTAAGCATACTAACTACATTATAACTAATACATCTTAGTTTTTGTTCCATCAATTTCTATACAATTGGAGGGATTGCACATTCCTATTAGGATCTAAGAGCGTTTGATTGAAATGTGATAAGCTTGCGATTTTTTTTATTTTTATTTTTTTGCAAATTAATTCTCTATTTCAATTGATAGCATTCAGTTTTGGCGGTAACATGAAGGAACTCCTCAGCTAGGCTTTTGTAACGTCGCCTCTGCTTTCATCATAAACGGATTGGTATTTAGAATTATATGTGCTTGTGCATTCTCCAAGTTCACTTAACGAGTTGATGTTTTTTGTTTGTTTGATTCCTAGGAAGTGGTTGTACTCAAACTTGATTGTTGCACCGTGAAAATTAGGATGATTTGTATTCTTGGGCATGTAGCAATTATGCTGCTCTGCAGTCTATTCGTGTTCTGAACTTTCTAGGACAAAGCCGCATATTCACTTGATAGGCTTGAAGCTTCATTGATTAGGCAATAACCATTGACATTTGTTTCTCTGAACATTGTCATGATTGAACAATTTGTCAAAGAATCAAGTGAAGCTCGTGTTGCCATCATCAATCCTTGACATAGAAATGTCTTTCATTGCTAGGAAACATTGCTAGGAACAAAACACTCCTCGACAAGGTAATGCCTTTTCATGTAGACAAAGTGTCCTAACTCACCAAGCCACCATATGTCAAATGCTAGAGAAACAGCACAAACACACCAAAACAAATAGGGAGTTTATGATGTTCGAACCGTGACCACATCAAAGCCTGCTTTTTTTTTTTTTACCATGGTAGGAGGAACAAAATATGAATACTTAGTAGTACCTTAAACAATTATCATGAGCTTAGAATGGACATTGGACATGATAGATTGGAATGATCTCATCACATCCACAATCGAACTCATTGGGTTAGATGTTTGGTTAATTTTTCTCTGTTTTCCAATACATCTCGTCACCTTCGTTGGTTTGCCCTTGACTATCCATTGCGGTGGGTTAGAGTCATCATTACCTATTTGCATTTTAGGGGAATACATCAGACTTTTGAACTTTTTGCAACTAATTTTTTTATAGGCATTATTAGCAAGGTTTTGCTAGCTTGTTTTAGTAAAGTTCTATCTGATTTCTAGTTCTTGTTTGTGTCGAACTTGGGATGTCGGTTACGAGCTCGAAAGTTGGGCCTGAGCTTCTTAGGCCCAGGCGTGGTTATGATGGATTGGGTGATTTGAGCCTGGTCCAGACGCGGGAACCTACACGGATCAAAAACAACAAGCTCGGTTAGTCGGGCTTGAGGTGAGATCTTCGGGGACCGATTCCGATGGTTAAGTTAGTTTTTTCAGGGATGGAGATTAATGACTGAAATGACAGAGTTGGGGTTTCAAGAGAGCTTACCTTTTAGATAGTAAATAAGGATATTTATAGAGTATTATTCACTCTTTTCATGGTGGCACTTGTCACCATCTTAGACGGTGTGGGACTTAGCCATCCATAAGGTGCCATTTGGCCTTTTCTATTGGCTTTTTCTTGATGGCTTAGTTGGCTATTAGCAAGTCTTCCTGAGAGTTCAGGTGTGTACAGAACTTGCCTTAGAGGTTGATCAATCAGTATTACTATGGGGTGTGTTGAGGCGGCGAGGTAGACCAACAATTCTTACTCGACGTTCGACTTTGACAATAAGGGCATCTCTTCGAGATAGTTTTTCAATTCTTCAAAGGCCTTTTGACATGTTAGGGCCTACTCCATGCCTGAGATGACGCCCCTTGGCACTTTGAAGAATGGCAGGGTCTTTTCTGAGCTCCGGGAGATGAATCTCTTGAGTGCTGCTAGGCAACCCGTTAGCTTGGACTTCTCTAGTGGTGCGCGGGGGGTTCATGTCTAGGATGACTTGAACCTTTGCCGAGTTGGGTTCGATACCCCTGCTCGTGATCATATATCCAAGGAACTTCCCGGATCTCACTCCGAAGGTGCATTTCGTTGGGTTGAGTCGCATGTTATAGTTCTTGAGGACCTAGAATGTCTTCTCCAAGTTGGTAGTATGGGTTGCAGACTTCAGGGACTTGGTGAGCATATCGTCCACATACACCTCTATGGTTTTTCCCAGCTATTTCTTGAAAGCTTGGTTCACCAACATCTGGTACAAGGCCCCAGCATTCTTGAGTCCGAACGGCATTACCTTGTAACTATAGGTCTTCCCTTCGGTGATGAAGAAAGTCTTGACCTTGTCCTCGGACGCCATTCGGATTTGATTGTAACCCGAGAACGCGTCCATGAAGGACAAGAGTTCGTATTCAGAGGTGGCGTTGACCAGTTAGTCGATTCGGGATAGAGGGTGACAGTCCTTTGGGCAGGCTCTGTTCAGGTCGGTGAAATCGACACACATCCTCTATTTTCCGTTTGTCTTTTTTACCATGGCCACGTTTGCCAGCTACTCGGGACAGGAAACTTCCCTGATGAAGTTGGCGCCAAGGAGTTTGTTGATCTCTTCGGCAATGGCCTTAGTCCTCTCGGACGCGAAGCCTTTTTTCTTCTTATGACATCAGGATCGATCCCCGGCATCTCCTCGGGTCCCCAGACGAAGACATCCGAGTTGCTTCTTAGGTACCGGATCAGCTCTCTTCTTGTTGGTTCTTCTAACTCGGCCCGATGCGTATAGTTTGGTCCTGGTTCCCCTTTTCCAAGGGGACGACCTCAATTGTCTCCACTGGCTCAGGTCCTTCAACTCGATCTCGAGAATCAAGGTAGAGAGGGAAGGTTTTCTGTCATGCACCTGCCTTTTGCTTAAGTGTGGTATTGTAATAGCGACGGGACTCTCTCTGGCTTCCCTTCACATAGCCTTCGTCGTTCGAGGTCGGGAACTGCAGGCTGAGGTAGCATGGAGCTATGACTACCCTCAGATCCACCAAGGTTGGTCTCCCCATTATCTCGTTGTATATCGAGGGGAGGTCCACCACCAGAAAGTCAGTGCCTTCATCCCCAATGATCACTGGAAGAGAGATATAGTCTCTGGAGAACACAGAGTTTCTAGTGAATCCGACTAGAGACTTCAAGTCCTTGTCTTTCAATTTCCATCGTCTTGTATGTGGAGTAGTATAGGACGTCGACAGAGGAGCCACTATCTATCAACATTCTTTCCACGTCGAACTCCCCAATATGGAGGGTCATAACCACAACTTTATCTTGAGCAAAAGCAATTCCTGACCTGTCCCTTTGATGGAAGCCGACTTCAGGATCCTCTTTGGGTCTCTTATTCTTGTGTCTTGAGCCCTTGGAGATGCTGAGTTCGACTGGGTTGGAGTTGTGCATTGGAAGGGATGACACGAATCCTCCTGATATGACATTGATGTTTGGTCTTTGTTTTGGATCGTCATTCTTCCTGTGTGGTGGCGAGCACGTCTTTTCCCGAGGTCTTTGTGGTGACCTTTCCCAAGGTCGGGGTTGGTCTGCAACAAATCTTTTCAGTGTTCCCTTTCATTCTTCCTGTGCGGAGGCGAGCGGGTCTTTTACCAAGGTCTTTGTGGTGACCTTTCCCAAGGTCGGGGTTGGTTTGCAACAAACCTTTTCAGTGTTCCCTTTCTGATTAGCTCCTTTATGGCGTCCTTGATGGAAGCCGACTTTAAGATCCTCTTTGGGTCTCTTATTCTTGTGTCCCAAGCGCTTGGAGATGCTGAGTTCGGCTAGGTTGGACCTGTGCATTGGAAGGGATGACACGAATCCTCCCGATATGACATTGATCTTTGTCTTTGTTTTGGACCGTCATTCTTCCTGTGCGGTGGCGAACGAGTCTTTTCCCGAGGTCTTTGTGGTGACCTTTCTCAAGGTCGGGGTTGGTCTGCAACAAACCTTTTCAGTGTTCCCTTTTTGATTAGCTTCTTTATGGCGTCCTTGAAGTGGCGACATTCTTCCGTATCATGCCCATGATCTTTATGACACAGGCAGCATCGAAGGTGTCTCGATTGCCTCCTCGGGAGCGCTACTTCTCTGGGTTTGAATTGAGAAGGCTCCTCAGGTCCATCGCGGGAGTGATTGAGTCGGAATGGGTATATGTAGATTCCCCCTGTCCTTCCTGCGGAGCCTTGTGTTGGTTCAGGTGATGCCTGACGTCGGCCTGGGATACCGTCTTGTGTTGGTCCTGAAGTGGTGGGATCAACTTGGGTTGAACGCTAGGTCCTACCCCGACCTGAGGTGAGGGCAACCTTTGGTTCAGGAGGTCAGTCATTGTCCTCATAATGGTCGAGGTGCGCTCCTCCATTTGGAGTCGGAGCTGGTTAAACATCTCAATCGTCATCGCTTCTACATTTCCTCCAGGTCTCGTGACCTCATCTTCCCGACCTTCTTGAGGGGCGGGGAGTCAGGACGGTCTTTGTTGGTCATTACTACGAGTTTGTCTTGCTTTCTCTCGGGCACTCTAACGTCTTCGTGTCATTGGACCTGGCCCCACGATGGATGCCAAACTGTTTGTGTCGAACTCAGCAAGTTGGGTACTAGTTCGGAAGTCGGGCTTGGTCCAGACGCGGGAATCTACACAGAGCAGAATTAACAAGCTCAGTTAGTTAGGCCCGAGGTGATATCCTCGAGGACCGATTCTGATGCCTATTCGGTTTTTTTTTTTTTTAGAGATGGAGATAAATGATTAAAATGACAGAGTTGGGTCCCAAGAGAGCTTATCTTTTTGGATAATAAATTAAGATATTTATAAAGTATTATTCACCTTTTGCATGTTGACATTTGTCATCATCTTAAAAGGTGTGGGATTTAACCATTTATGAGGTGCCATTTGACCTTTTCTGATAGGTTATTGGTTTAATGGTGTTGGGTCTTTTTTTAGCCTCTAGTCCATAGGATCACGATTATTTTGCACCAAGAATTCTTTATGTAGTCACCTACTTCTTCAAACATGCCTCTTTATATGTGCCTTTTTATGTGTATCATATTTGTTATTTGTTGTGCATGTAGCAATGCTCTTGAGCTGGAAATTGGTGGTGGTAGGAAAATATCCAACTTCAGCAAAGTGCGAATGCTATATTCTATAGGTATTCAGGTAATGCTGCTATGTCATAATTGCATGTAATTACGATATTTCTTCCATCTCTTTAAGAATGACTACAAGACTTAAGAATTATGACTTCAAGACGAATACAAGGAGATATCCTCTACGTGTTCAACAAGAATTATGGTATGCGAAATGGCATAGCCCCTGTTTGCAGTATGATTATGTTATTTGTTTAAATGCCATTTTGATATACACCACCAGGAACCCATGCATGTCTCCATATGCACGCCACAATATTTTTTTTTTAGGACAACATCTTCTAACTTAAAAGTTGTGTCACAAGTTGACGAGTTATTTGCTGCTGCTGTCCATATGCTGCACCATCTGAGAGGGTGGTTAATGGGGACTTGCCAAATATTTCACTCGTGAATCATACATTGCATTAATCTACAAGATCAATAAAGCCTCTAGCTCCGTTTTTTAAAATTTAATGGTTCACTTTTAAATCGTAGATAGCCTTGCGAGATGGTGCATCAAGATGTAAAGCAATTGCCTCTGGCCCCATGTTTTAACTCTATCTTCAAGGCTATCATTGGTCAAAGTGTTAGTCTTTCTTTGGTCATGCTAAGACATCCAATTGCACGCACCAGAGTGAAATGCACTACAGATGTAAAATTGTTCCATTGGAATATGGTCGCAATTATAGCTTTTAGTAGAGTTTTGCTTTCATACATGATTAATTACCCGGACGGTGTCGATGCTTTCATACATGATTTATCTATGCCATTCTTCTCCAGTTGCAACATTTTTTGTAATTCGATGATGCTAATATTATTTTCCACATATGCTAGGGTATTTTTTGGAAGTTTGAACTGAACCGTGGTGGTCAAAGGCTTATAGTTCCTGTAAGTGGAAATGTCTCTTTTCACATGTGAGCCGCCTCACCATTAATTCCTTGCATCGAAGTTTCTTTCATATGCGCACTATCTTAAATGAATATTTTGTGTAGGACATAGTACTTTTAACATAAGGTTTGTTTACAGTTAAAAGTACTTGCGGATTTAGGAGTTTGTATAACTATTACCTGTTAAGTTGCATTTTGTGCTAACTCTTGTTTTCTCTGACAGTTTGGACAAGGTTATGACATATAACTATTGAGGGGTCTCACTCACTGTTGCCATATATTGGTTTTGGCTATAGGTTTATCGACAATGTTGGACCTTTCTAATTTTGGATTATGTAAATTTGCAATATCCTTCATGTGGCGAAGCATGCTTGAGTAGATTTTATGGATTATTTCACTAGTATATTGGGGCGTGTATTTCATGAATTGGTTATTCTTGTTGGGACTCTGATATCATCTCCAAGTTTTTGATGGGACTTGTTAGTTGCATCATCAAGATCGTCATTTTGAGTTTTGTATTTCTAAGTTCGTGTTGACGGTCAATTTTGCTATTTTTAAGCTGACATTTATATATGATTGCTCTAGGGTTTTTTTCCAATTGTTAGGCATGAATTGTCCATTATTACGACTGTGAAAATTAGTCTCTCTGTCATTGTGCTTCTTCTTATGCTTGGTTAAAAAAAATTTATTTGCAGATTTTGCTTTCCAGGAGTTTGAACCCTGCATTGGCTGCTGGTGCATTTCTCATCCCTACTTCTCTATACTTCCTACTTGAGGTATGATGGTTCATTCTCTTTTGTTTAATCTAGTGGAAAAGCTACATTTAGACAATGTTCTGAATATCATATATCAGATCGAGGGTGACATATTTGATAGCAGATATCAGATGATATTTTTGAGATAATGTAAACATCAAATATTCATAGTTTACCACTATATAAATAATGAAAAAGTCGAGCTAATTATTATAAGATGAAAATGTTAGATGAACATTACCAGACCTGGTTTATTGTCCTTTCACAATAAGCACATTTATTGGGCGGAAAATCTTCGACAAATGTGGCAAATAATAATAATGATAATGATGATAATAATAATAATAATTGGGGAACTCTTGGGATTTCCCTGAGCTAACACATCTGGCCTCTGAGCTATCCATAAATTTTTTTAGTCAAACCAATAAGGAAATTTGTCATGGTGGAATCCTTTTCCTGTATATAAACTTGGTGTAATGGATTCAGTAACAGGCCTAAAATTTGAGTATTGGTTCATCTTGCTCTCAACTTGAGCTCTGATATCAATAGTTGACTTGTCCAACATGTGATCAGAGTGAGGTATTTTTATAAGGGGATAGTTAATAGAGAGAGCACGTGGGTGAGGTTTAGTCATGGTCAGTTGGTCAGCCCTTGTGCATTTCTGCTGATGAGATCATTTTTACGCTACAGACGATACGCTAGTCCTGTTATAGGATCACAATCGGGTTGTCATGAGTATCCCTAGAATACTTATGAATAGTGGTCATGGTTAAGAAGGTAAAAACATAGCACGAATGTTATCGAAGACTAGATCTCTGATTAATGATTGGTTGTGCTATGTGCATTGATAGCAATCAGTAGAGAGCTTGCAGATGTCAACTAAAGTGCTCTCAGCTCACTGAAATTGAACGTCAAACTGAATAAATTACTCATGAGAGGAGCCAAATGATATATACTGTAAAGGAGAAATCTTCTATGCTTGTAAAAACAGTCAAAGTACAAGTGTGGCTGAAGGGGAGAGAGAAAATATCAGATCAGGGATGGGGTTAAAAAGACACTTCAAAGTTTAACAGGATACTATGACCACAAGGAGCGCATGCTATCAAAGAGAGAAGGATGACATTGCCATATCCATGTAATTGATCCCGTCTGGCAAGAAAATGGTTGAATTTTCTGTGTGTTATGCAGATGGATGGGGGTTAGTCCTCAAAAAGCCATGGTTGAATTGCAACTTATAATATAGGATTTCACCCTCTTGGTGCCTAAGTCTTGACCAAAGCATACATGAAATTTACGTTTCTTTTGTAGAGAAATGGCAAGAGATCAACTCTACTAATATTTCAAGGTGATAGTAGATGATCATGACCTATAGTATTTTTGGTATTGTGACACACTCCTTGCACAAATACCCTCCATGGGTTAGAAGCATGGACAATAGTCACAATATACTGCCCACTGCATACCCAAGTGCGAAAAAGACACCACGAGCAATATGTGCAGAATTTGAACTTGTCACCTACGTCGCAATTACTTTGATGCCATGTAACTCTATCTTAATAAACTGCTAATCAAAAAAAAAAAAAAAAAAAGCTGTATCTTAATAAACTCAGTAATTGTTCTTGATTAGAGATAGTGTGTTTGGAATTTGATAGGTGAATATAATCATGTCCTTCCCTGCCGTCTGATCTTTTTTGTTCTTTTAGGGGTTGGGATGGTGGTATGAGCACTTGTTTATGTGATTACTTCTGTAACTGCAGAGATATGTCCTTGGACCATATAATCTTAGACGGGAAATGCAGAAAGCAGAAGAGAAAATGGAAAAAGTGTCAGCTCAGGTAGAGTTCTGACTATTGCTATACAATTGAGTTGGCAGTTCATGAAAATTCAGTAGTCTAGACTGTTAAAAGCAGACACCGAATATATGCAATGTAAATGAAATCATGCTGTGCAGTGCTTCAACATCTGTTATAGTCAATTCCATGTATCGATACATGCGATGCTCCCGTTGGAAATTTTGTTGCTTTTGCTTTATTTCTGTTTCTGGTTATAAGTGATTCGTGTTATCTAATGGTGTATACTGAAGTATTGTCTTTTCCTTGTACCTACCTCAAGGTGCGGGAGAGCAAGGCCTCTGCTGAAAAAGCACAGCAGCTCTTGCAAAATGTTGCAGATAGGAAGAAAAGAAAACAAATGGAAAACAATGGACTTGTCATTACAAATGCAGTCTATGGCAATCGTAAAGCTTTAAAGGAGAGGGATGATGCTGAGAACCTAGGTGCTGATTTGTTCGATGTAACAGTGCCTCTGTGCTTCCTAGTAAATGATTCTGGACAACTTAAGGTACGGTACTAGTAGATTGATTTCACGGTCTAGTCTCAGTTTTTTTCCCCCATCTTTTGCTTCCTTCATTTTATTTTATTGTTTGAGTTTATTTGTTTAATACACCCTCCAAGCAGAATTAAATGAAATAGTTTGACTTTGCATGGAGTTTTATGTGAATGTTGAATGTGTTGATTTTAATTCAAAAAACCATACTTTTGGCTGTCAGTGAAGTTTGCTTAGCAGCTGAGATAAGAGTTAGTTGAGTGTGTTGTAGCATTTTGATGTTCTTTATTTCGGGACGGCCCAAAAAAGGTATGCTGCTTATATTTTGGTACAACCCAACTATGGGACGGAAGGAGTAATTTTTTTTTCTTTTTCTTTTTCCTGTCTTCTTGTATGTTCTTTCTTTATCACTGTAATAATGGGCAGACCCCTGGGAAATGAATGATCCCAGAGAACTCATTTCCAGTGGGCTGGTAATTATGTGCTATTGTAGGGTAGCATGGGGCCTGAAACCATTTTCTTGTATGTATTTGTGACCTCTCCGTCCCTGTTGTATTTTTCTGGACACACCACAAGGAACCATGCCCTCTCGCTTCTCAAGAGTGATGAATAATCAGCTAACTTGAATGCTGTATGCATGTGATTGCCTGTCTGTGATTTCGTAGGCATTTGTCCTACTGCTGTAGCACATATGCGTATATGTTCATTTCCATTCCCATCAATCCTGGTTCACTGGATAGATTGATGGGTTTTCACAATTGTCTTTTTTGTGTTATTGGTGTGGTGCTATTAGATTTTGTGGTTTCGTGTATATTGGAGCTGTGATTGTTGTGATAGACCAAGCATAGGGTTGGCATGCTGCCTTCGACAAATAGCTTACACGAACAAGAATGTGACTGTTATCTTATCCCATATAAAGCCAAGGTGATGGGTTTTGTACTTCAGAACAATCACAACATTCACAACTCTAAATGTAATTGAATTTTTTTTGTAAACATGAATACCATGCGTATAGTAATGGATGATGGCTTAGTTTCTGTTCAGCATATGCTATCCCATGCTGCCTTGTCTTAGATTTCTTGTGAGATTGGCTCTTGTACACACCGATAAATACATGACTTGGGGTAAATCATGGATTGTTAATATACTGCTCTGCTTCTTACAGCTGCACCAGGGGGTAAAGAAGTCTGGCATTATGGGTTTTTGTGACCCTTGTCCAGGAGAACCTAAGGCCTTGTTCGTCAAGTACACCTACCATGGGCATGAACACAAGGTAAACCTTATTTGCGTTTATCTGAACTACGTCTCCCATATATTTTGTGCCAGATAAAAGATGTGGTGGATTGTTCTTGGTTTTACGTTGATAGGTCCTGTTCGATGTAATATGCTTTTCAATCGATTGTTATCATGCGACAACGCTGCTGGAATGTCGTAGGGAGCAGTTATATGAAGAGTTAGATTATATGCTTAAGTGGTTAGATGATGATCACGATGTGTTGTTTATGTTAAGGTGGTGACTGATGATTATGACGAATTGCTAATACCACAAGGAGCACACAGAATTTAGTTGCAGCTCAGGGTTTTTATCAAGATCCCCGCGAACCAGGTGGACAAAGAAAAACCATTCACATTTTAGTGTCTTCAATCTCCAGCTTGATTCTCGTCGTTCTTGATTTTTTTGATTTCATGATTTGATCAAGTGAAAGGAATAGCAGGTTTTAGTGTTGTAGGTTTGTAGAACGAATGTAATATCTCTATTTTTTTTGTATTTACCTTCTGCTAGAAGTTAAGGTATTGTCTAAGAAATATTCGATGAACGCACAAAAAGAGTGCTGAATAAATATTATGCTCAGATGTTATAGGGCGAGTTCGTTATGACAAAGGTGCATCAGATTGATTGAGGTGTATTTCATTAGAGGGAAGAAATGACAAATAGACATGACCGTTTTCAATTTTCTTGATTGTGCCAGTATATTAATGTTTTGTTGTGCAGGTTAAGCAAACCGTAACTTCCTGAAGCCGCTTGGTATGCATTCGTAGATCATTCTTCAAGCTACTGTATTCATTAGGATATCATCAATTTACTGTGACCCTTTTCTTCTTCGGTGATCCCATTTGAAGCCTTGAGTAGATTCTCTAATTCATCGAATTGATATTGAAGTCCAAAAGGAAGCAAAAGCGTCATAGATGTCCTGGGTTACTGGGTATACTTTTTGACATCGTCGAAGCTACTCTTGTTTGCTGACGTATACCAAAGGGGATAACAAGCAACAAGTATAAATTCAACATCTCACATCCTCTTTGTAGGCGCACTAGCACAATTTTTTCCATCATGAACTGTCGGCGTAGTATCCCATATGATCATAATTTTATAAGGTTAGAAAGTGCATTGGAAGAAAAGATATGTAAATTATATTATTCATTCTCTAATCATGAATTAAGAGCATCAATAGTACGGAACGATTCAACGTAAAAAAATATTATGAAATGTGTTATTATTATTATTATTATGAAGTAAAATATAAATCGAGAATTATGGCATGGTGTGTCACCCTAAAATAAAGCCAATCGAGCAGAAAATTATAGCTGGACATTAACTTATTTAAATTGGTCTTGAAATAATATGAGATTTAAGATAAATGTATTTTAACCCGTGATCAAAGGAAATTATGAATTAGGATTTTTCCTTGAATAATTACACTAATATACTCAAGATAAGTTTTACTACTGATATTCTAATAAGCAAAATGTTTTAAAATCCATTTAAATATCTAATGATAATTATTTTATTTATATTTTAATATCTGTAAATAAATAAATGACATCAACCTCCTCCATATCTTATCTTGAACCATTTTCCTCCTCCCTCGATGTTGACCCACACGGCAGAAACACTCACTCCTTGCCCGCCACCTTGCCATCCACCTTGATTCCCGCCTTCGGCAATTGCGATCACTTCTACTTCCCGCCTCCATTTCTTCATCCTCTTGCACCACTCGATTCCCTCTTCTCCGATCCCGACCACTTTTTTCCGCCGCCACATCCGAACCAACTAAAACAACCGCCATTGCCGCCGTCGTATAGTAGTGGACAAGAAGCCGTCATCGGGACTGCTGTGATTGAAGTTGGACTCGGCGATGCGGTTATGAAGTTTGTTAACTAGACCTTGTTTTTCCTGAAGAGCCATCATTCACCGCAATTGAGATCGCCAATTCAAGATTTCATTGGAGGCGAGACAGCGACTAATCTCTCTGCCCTAGTTTTGGGATCAAATGTGCATCGTCGAACAACCATGAGGAGTACCGAATTTGTAGAAAGTAGTGCAAGACATTCGATCGGAAACTAATGCAGTAGACGATGGAAGTTCGATGACGGTAGTCGGAGTCGGGTCGTTGATCGGCGGCGTTGGTTTGGCGAATCTGGGATTTCGGATTCGAGGGATGAGGAGAACTCGGAGCCGAGAGGCATGGATTCCAACCTGAGGGACAGCTTGTATCATCGAGGACTACTGTGGTGAACGATGTAGAATCCATTACCCGTGGCAGAGCCGAGCAGATCGAGCATAAGACTATAGTAAGTCATGATCGCGCTAATGTTAAACTTTGATGAGAGATCAACATTCTTTCTACGTTTTTTTCATGACACGAGAAGTCGCGTCAATTTTATATTGGTTGTCTCAGTGAAGTAGATGTCAAGTCCGGGCTTCCAACGACAACCAGCACCGTGAGGCTGGAGCTGCTCGATGGCAATGAGGATACACTGAGCATCAGGGTCGTTTGGTTGTAATCTCGAATTGATTTGCGGATGGTTTTGGTTTGTTTGGGGTTTCATTGATGCAGCATCAACAACAAATTCTCTTTTCCAAAGAAAACGATGGGACATCATGACAAACAAAACCTCATCAACAGTGATTAATCATTCTTTGTTATCTATGTCAAGAATATGTGGAGTACTTGTGTTATTCTTTATCTATTCGGAGATCAATGTTTTGAGGTTAATTTAGTATGTTGATGAAGCTGGAAACAGTCGGAATAGCTTAAACTAATTTCAAAGGTCGGGTTTAAGGTTTCTAGGGTTTAGTTTTAGCGACGGGTCTATCGTAATATCTATGATTTCAACTCAAAAAAAAAAGTGGTTAGGATTTTATGAATTTAGTGACTGAATCCGTTGCTAATATACACACAAAAAAAAAAAAAAAAAAAAAAAGAGCAATGGATTCCATAGTTATTGGTTATATTTCAGTATGTATAGAATGAATCATCACAAGCCTGTGTGTCTAGACGAAGTACTATGTTGTCTTGCTATTTCATCAACCGTTAAATTAGCCTTTTCAGGCTCCTACTTGGTAGGCTGATCTGCAGCCTTTGTTGTCTTCTACACTGCTGCAGATTTCTTTAAGAAGCTTATTGCCTATTTCCCAATCTTTTTTATATCAATTTGCTTGGTCATTGTCCATGCCCTTCCTCCCTTGTCAGAGAGTTTGAGTTTCTTCTTGAGAATGATAAGGATGACTCTTCCAAATAGAGGTTGTCTGGCCACTATTGCTTTGACCAGTTGATACATTAGCAATTTTGCCCAGTTGAGTTTGTGTTTGGTGAGTATAGCACACATAATTTCTTACTAGTCAGAGGTGATCTGATCCTTTGATTACTCTCTTGACAAGATCACTTTTTTCACCACGTCTGCAAGCAGCTTGTGTTCCTTGGATAGATATTTCTTCATGGTTCATATCCCTTCCTTCTGTTGTTCTTCACTGAGCAATGTGTGCCTCCCATCAGTCACCACAAAAGGTGGGATCTCTCTGGGTCCTTCATTTGGAACCCTAAAGAGCTGCTCGAAGTCGTTCAGAGTGATGTTTATCTTCATTTTCTTGGTAGATGTGTATGTGATACCATGAAAGTCCTCAATAACGTTGGACTTCTCAATGAAGTCAAGTACTTCGTCTTCATATATCCTGCTGGTTTTCTCAAAATAATACTTCAAACCGGCATCTTGAATCATTTCATATATCTATTTTACTTCATCTGATTTGTTCTTCAAAGACTCAAAATCAAAAACCACTCTCGTCTATAACTCTAGAGATTTGTCGCTCTTAAGAGGAGTTAGATCATATGTTGGCCAGTTTTCAGTGAAATTGAAAGGGTTTCAAGTTCATGAAAGTGAATCATGGGAGTTCGCAAACTAGGGTTTGCAGTAGAGCACAAGAGAGAGAATTAGAGTGCTTAGAAAGAGAGAGAGTAAAAGTATTTTTGATTGAAAAAATTTCATATTTATACTATTTGGAAAAGTTATCCTTGCCATTTAATAATTAACCTTTCCACAGATTCAGTCAAAGATTTTGACTGTTGCGGAATTTTAGGCAATCAGTTTTAAAACGTTATTTCTTTTCAAAAATAAAAATACAATAGGATATAATAATGCTGGTTTGTATTCCTCATGCACAGTAGAGCAGTAGAGTATTGTGGGCAGTTTACTGCTTTAAATCAATCATATCCAATTCATTTCGGAATTGAATAAATTTTCTATCATCAAGAGGCTTTGTAAAAAGTCTATAATTTATTTTTCTGTTGGAATATATTTCAATTTAATGTGACCTTTTTGTACATGATCTCTGATAAAATGATATCTGACATCAATATGCTTGGTCTTGGTATGAAAAATTGGATGTTCTGAAATTATCATCTGAGACATGTCACAAAATATTAGAGTTTTTGAAATCAATATACTGTAATCTGCAAGTTGTGACCTCTTTCATAGTCTTTGTGCAGCACAGCTTACTGCAGCTATATATTATACTTCGGCAGTAGAGTTTGACATTGTTGTCTACTTCTTATTGAACCACGAATTTAGTCTTGCATCATGAAATTGACATGAACCACTTGTGTTTTTTCTATTAACTCTACAACATGCAAAGTCTGCATCTGGATATCCTATTAATCTGATTCCCTAGGACTTGAATATCTTTGAGTTATCTCAGGATTTTCTTTATTGTAGTGTAATAAGATTCTTTGGAATCAGATTGATACATTACACATACGTAGATTGAGTACTGGATATCTGATTTTCTTATAGTAAGGTATAAGAGTGAGCCTATTATTCCTCTATATATTATTTGGCTTATTTCTTTTTCACTTTCCATCCTTATCGATTTGGCTGCACTCATGGAGTTTTCATATGAGTTCTATTTTCTAATCCATATTTTTTTACTATGTTCTTTAGATACTTGACTTGATTTATAAATATCCCACTTTCTAACTGTTGTACCTAAAATCCTAAACTCATTTGAAATTTAGATTTTATTAATGCAGTAAATATTTTAGATAATTTATTATTAGCGCAATCAAATATAATGTCATCAATATAAATTTGTATTTGGAGAATATGTTCCTTATGTTTTTTAAGGAATAGGGTGATATCTTCTTTTTCTCTCTGAAATTTATTCTCACATAGAAAAATTGATAGAGTTTTATACCATGTTCTTGGAGTTTGTTTTAAACCATATAATGCCTTGTCTAACCTATAGACATGATGTGGATGTTCAAAGTCTTCAAAACCAGGAGGTTGCTCAACATATTCTTCTTCTTGTAGCTTTCCATTGAGGAAGGTACTTTTCACATCTATTTGATAGACCTTGAATCCTTGGTATGTAGTACAGGCAAGGAACATTCTTATTGCTTTCCATCTTGTAACAGGGGCAAAGATTTCATCAAAATCAATTCCTTCTTCTTGTGAGTAACCTTTTGCCACTAGCTTGGATAATTCTTGGGTCTTAGCACTAGATACGATACTTTATTTTTTTTTGAAACTCATTTAGTTCTTCTTGCATGGCATCAATCCAATTTGAATCGTTTAGAACTTCATTTATTGTCTTTGGCTCCATTTTTTATATGAATCATGTAGACAGGCATTCTCTAGTTGTTGCTCTTCTAACCTGCACAGGTGCATCTTTGTCTCCAATAATATCATCTTGTGTATGTGTCTTGATCCATCTCCTTTTGTCTTGATCAATGGTAATGTTTTCCAGTTATTGAATTATGGGTTGCTCTGACTCTGTTGCATTATTGTTCTCTTCAGTGTGTGTACATTGCTCAACCTTTTCTGCAGCTTCAGAGTTCTTGTTTGCATCCTTTTCATCATCTCTCTTGCCTCCTCCAAAGATGACTAGGGGTCCTTCTTCCTTTTTATAATCTTTAAGAATGCTTTTGTTCCTAGTCATATGTCCAGAGTATCCACTATCTAAGTACCATGTTCCATCTTGTTGTTCCTGCAGTAAAGGATTGAAAACTTGTACATGGTACTCACAATTATGGGTCCGTACTTGTTAGTTTTGGGCACCCATACTTGAATAATTTTCTTGTGTGGAGTTCAAACATTCAAATCATTTGAGGCCGGGTTTGCACAAGTATAACAGTAGACCCTTGGTTTTATTGCTTTAGGTGGTCTATTAGGTTTCTCCATCCCTTCTATTGTATTATGCATGTTCAGACGGGCTTCAGATGTGCTTTTTTCTATGTAGTATTGAAAGTATTGTTCCACACTAAGTAATTTGATGCATACTGGGTTCTGTATAACCTTTTGTTGGCCTCAATCTTATGATTCCAGGCCATGTGCACATTGTGGTGTTTTGCACTTGTTCGTGCTGGTGCTTTACTTAAGGATTTAACCCCTTGGGTTTGAGCAATAGAGGCCTTATATTTTTTCTCCTTTTGTTCAGGAAAGAATTTTCTTTTCTATAAGATTTTTGCAGAGGTCTGCTTTGCCTCTTTTTGTCTCGTGGTGACATTATCAATCTCGTAGCTTAATCCTGACTTGTCATGTGAGGATTTACCAATGTTTAGCATTTTTTTGTAAGTTCAGGGTCTTTTCATTCCATGCATCTACTTGAGTTTGTAACTCACCATTTCTCTTTATGAGTGTTTCCAATACTACATTGAGAAACTTTATCTTCTCGTCTCATTTTTTCAGCTCATTTTGAGCCACTACTACGTCACTTGTTATACATTCAATCTCTTCATATGCTAGATTGTAATTCTTTCTGAGATTTACAATCAACTCGAGTTTCTCTTTATGTTCCCTTGAGAAAGAAATAAAGCTTTCAAAGATTTCTTAAAGTGCCTTCTTCAATTCCTTTGAGGTAGCATTTGAGTTAGAGAGATCAAATACTTGTTGTTTTTCTTCATTCCTTGTCATGAGACAGAGCTGAGCACTGTTTTAACAGCATAGGCCTTGTCTTTTTCTTTCGTACCAGAATTTCCTTTTCCATATTACTTTTTGTTCCACTGTGTAGACGATTCCTATGCAGCTCGTCTCAATTATGCAACAAAATGCCCTACCTTTCCACAGTTATAGTATACCTTCTTTTCTACTTCTTTGACTTGCTAGAGATATTCTTCTTGAGATTTTTCTTCATGAACAACTTTCTGAACTTTTTTTCCATCAGTGCAAGTGCTTTTGATTTTGCATGTTCACTTACAGACGAGGTGCCATTGGATTCCTCTTCTGTCATGGATCTCAAAAAAATTTCTTGAGTTTTGAAGGCCAGAGTTTTCCTTCTAACCTCATGAATTTGTCTTTTCTGCTCAACCTCCAGATTATAGGTATGCGGCACACCATATAGCTATACCAAAGACAACTTTGCAAGATCCCTACACTCCCTTATTGTTTTAGTCTTTGTTCCCCAGATCTCATCGAGTGTTCTCATGAAATTCAGGTTGACTTTCTTGTTATCAAAAGTCTTCTCTAAAGTCTTGAGATTATTGATGAGTACATTGAATCTCTCATAGAAGGTGGTCAAGTTCTCATCTGATCTCATTGAGACCCAATCGTACTGCTGCATCAGGATATCCTTCTTATTTTCCCTGATTTTATTTGTTCCTTCATTCCTGAGCAATAGAGCGTCTCATGTTTCCTTTGCAGTGGTTTTATAAACCACTATTTCAAACATATCATCATCAAGAGATTTGAATATTTGATTTCTTGTCTTTCTGTTCAGTAACACTAGATCCCAGTCTTTTTTTGTCCATACACTTTGCTAGATGCATCAATTAAATCTGACATCTTTGACATGTATGGTCCATCTGTTTTGTCCATACACTTTGCTAGATGCATCAATTAAATCTTATATCTTTGACATGTATGGTCCATCTGTGACTGTGTACTTGATCTGATAGCGACAGCTTATCACATGTGATCCTTAACCGATATTGACAACTCACTTTTTTCTGATCCTTTGTACTATCACTCTGAACCTCAAATTTTCGATGTGATTAATCCTCAGACTTTTGTCCGAACCAAAGCAAAAATCTCTTTCACACTCCAATCTGTCGCAACTTAATCTGCACTCATTATCGTGAGACCTCGTTTGCACCAGTCATTGTTGTAACCTTGTTTGTACCCAGATATGATGCAATCTTTCATGTGTTGTTATGTTGGCCCTTGTCTACAGAGATTGATCCTAGATCTTGAATCATTTGTATGTTTTTTATTGTCCATGCATGTCTTAACTGTTTTGTTGAAATTCTTAGTAGTAGTCTGCATCTGATGGCCCTGACCACATGGACGGATCAAATATGATTGATGTTCCATCCATGGGTGAATCGGATGAACGTAAGCATTACGATGCTTTTATGCTAAAATTGATCATTTAATCTCTTCATAGACCTCCTTTTCTACCTGCTTTTAAGCATTACGACTATTTTATGCTAATGATGTGAAATTCAGCTGTAGCTTATGATATTTTTCATGAAAACTCACCAATTGACAATTACAACTAACAAATATTTCCTGGCCCAAACGAATTATGATTATTAAATTAATGTAGATCTTTCAATTTATGATTCGTTAGTTTTCCATAAATGGGAAATCGTATGTGGTTATAAACGGTAGGAACTATTCATCCTAATAATTCCTCAAATCTATAACTTTTTTACTGGTGTTTATTAAGGTCCTTTTAGATAAATATTATCCTTTTATCGATTAGAATGAAGAGTAGTGCATGTACCCACCGAAACACCTGCATTGCAAGAAGAACAATTTTCTTACAATACCAATTCGACCTTCCTAACAAGTCTATAATCAACTATAAGTTCAATTCATCCTTTTTATTAGACAACACAATGCTCTCCATTTATCGTTGTCTGCTCTCTAGCATTTGACCTAAACTGCAGATTCGTAACTAATTTTCAGTCGTAGCACACTAATATCATCGTGGCTAATACTTCTAAATTTTGTTCATCAATTTCTATATAACTAGAGGGATTGCAAATTCTTATCAAGTTTGAAGCTTGAAAGAACACATGAAGTCTTGTATCAAGCATGGATTGATCTTAAGATTATTTGTACTACAGACAAGATAATCTGAAGATCATGGATTGAACTTGATAAAAAGACTGAAGTTCTTATTCAAGTAAATAGCCTCTTCTTCGCCTCATCCTCCAATCTCATTTACCTCAAATTTGCCTCTCAAATTCGAACATGGTAGGATGTACAGAGAAAATGAGAAACTAAGAAACTTAGACGAGAAAAGGTGGTCAGCTCGTATAAAAAGATAAGCTCGTTGTTGTAGGATCTAGTACAAGGTGCCTACTTATTGGTGTTTCTATCAATATCTATCCAGACATGTTTTGCGCTGTTGTTTTGAAGGTAAATGATTATGCTTGTAATTGATTCAGATCTTCATCTTTTTGCGAGCACTGTGGTATCATACACGAGAATAGGGAGAGTTCCAACCAGTGCTTTTATGATATTATTGTTGTCTATCTGTATTTTTTTTCTTAAGATGCCCTGTTTTATTTTTCAGAATGCCTAAACAAAAACACATAGCGCCTGAATAAAAGATAAAAATAGAGCGTCTGTATAAATGAGATTGGGTCGAATTCCGATGACAATTCCAGCAGCAATTGGGTCATGATAGAGGTTTGGGTGAAGATGAGAATAACGTTAGGGATTTAAATGAGATTGATGAATTATATATTTTTGGAATTTAGATTCCTTGTGTATCTTTTTTGTATTTTTTCTAAATTTTTGTATGTTTAATTAATTCACCCAATTTGATTAATCTGGTGAAAAATTCCTAAAACCTAGGAAAACAGGGCATTTTTTAAAAACAGGTTTTCAAATTCAATCTTTAGTGATTCATGGAGGTTTGAATTCGAGTCTCACAATAAAGATAATGAGGTGAATTTTAACCTTTGTAGTGCTTAATGTTCATACTGTTTGATCTTGATGTCAAGCTTTACATGTTCATAGATAATCGTGTGGTATGTTTGAGTTATTTGACATTGATCATGCTTGTGAAGCTATGATTGATCATTAACCAAGACCAAGTGTCTATAAGGGTTGTTGAGTCAGACTATAAGGATGTAGTTTGCAAAGAGTCATCTAGTTTAAGGTGCAGCCGTAGGTGGCTCTGTTGTACTAACCTAAGTGAGATGAACTACAGTGGAAGTCGCATAACTTAGTGAGCTGTAAGCGAGAGAGTAAGAGTGTACTTGTAAAAGTGGTTATGTTGTGCAATTGTTATGTGTCGTAGAGTGGACGTAACTCCCTAACCAAATTGGGGACGAACGCACTTGCAATTTATATTTCATGCATTGTTTATTTTGTGTTTGATCAGATCACTTAGAAAATTATAAAAAAAAAATGAAATTAGAAAGTACAAGAAGCGACTCATAAAAAGAACTATTTCTCATATAGAATTGGTGTATAGTCCAATTTCAGTTTTAGCATAACACTACACAAGAAATTGAAAAAGTTTAAATACTCAACCCCCTCCCCCTCCCTCTCTCCCTAAGTATTTCTTATGCTTGGGACTTAACAGTGCTAATAAGAAAATATTTTCATCGTAGCAAGGATTAGCAAGATCGTGCTAAAGAGACCTCGGGAAAGAAACTGACTCTCAAAGATGTATTGCATATGGTAGGCATTAGGAAGATTCTAATTTCAGGTCCCCTGTTGTCTAAGGTTGTATACTAATGAATTCGTATTGTCCATACCTAATGTCTATATAGGCAGAGGCTATCTTGATAATGACCTCAAGATGAATGTAAGGTATGTAATCCTTAAACATATGGGAAGTTTTCACAAAGGTAAAGATACCTAATCCAAAACAAGAAAAAATTAACACTAAAACTATTGATTATATATTTATATTATATGTAAATAATAGTAATGTGTATCGTTTTCTGGTTCACAAATCAGAAAAAATTGAAATAAGTAAAAGGACTATCATTGAATCTACAAATGTGATCTTTGAAAAAAAAAATTTGTAAGAAAAGGAAAGGTGGAAAGCCCTTATAGATGAAAAGCACTTAGGGAAAGCTTTTATCATTGATGAGGAATCTATAAGAAGTTAGAACATTTGCAACGACTTCCTCAAATCATTCTCTATTCCCAAATATAGAGATTTGATAAAAATTGACTCATCCAATCGATTCTTTATCTATATCTTTATATGTATATCATTCTTTATCACTCATTTTATTCTTTTTAGGGAATCAAAACATTATTTCCTATAACTATTATTACTATTTTATGCTATTTAAAATTCTAAGAAAATAATCACTATTGAAAAATAAGATTTAAAACTTAGGAATTATTAGTATAAAAAAACAAAAATTTTAAAAATCTTAATTTATGAAGAAAAATATTTTTTTAATAATAATAAAATCATTTAAATATTTTATTATGATAACAATTACACATAAAGAGGTTGATAAAGAGGTTACCTGGCTCTTTCGCGAATGATCAACGCCACATAGACATCTAGGGATCTGCACAGTAAAAACATCTGTAAGATAACCGAACTCAGTTTAACGATACATACATAGAGCAGTTCCGCGCGATAGTAAGACCTACCACCTACTGTAATATGCTACATCAGAGCTACCCAGCTACAATCTACTCGCAACAAACACAAACATATCCTCATTTACTCATCCCACCCAAATTTCCTTGGTGGTGTCGCCCAAAATTCCTAGTATTTTTGCCCTCATTTCCAATGGCCCCGATTTTGCTTCCCATTTGGATCTCCCAAATGGGTTTCTCTTTCACTGCTCAACCCTCTTTTCTTCCCTCTGATTCATAGCATTCTCTTGAATCTCTCTTCAATTCTCAAGCCCATCACTCTTGTTGGTTGAATTGTGATTCTTTCAATGGCGAGTGGTTCTGGGTTGTTCTCGGCTTCTTCGCCTAGTTGTAGAAGTTACTCTTCTATGGGGCTGTTTGGGCCTCGGTTTCGCTCGTACGGTAGAGTTCTGTGTAGAGCCACTGATCTTGATGGTGCCCACAGAGGTGTTTCATCCGGTGAATCGCGTGTGCCCAGGTCTGATTTCTTGGTTGATTTGAGTTGGTTGTTGGGTATTGACAATTAATTAGTTGTTGGCGATGATGATTTTTGTGGATTGCTGATATAATGTTAATTTGAGATTTGTTGTTATGGTGAATTGGGGATATTAGATCATGTTTCCATGAGGAGAAAATTATTCTGCAGTGTTTCATGTGCACAATGTATGGTCTTTCAACATCTTGATTCTTGAGGAATTTTGGCTGCATGATGTAATGGATGAGCAAGGCAAATATGGGAAACTCATATCAAGAATATAGGAAGAGTTGCAGCTTGTCTCTCCCTTGTTGAAGCATAGGCTCACACATGATTAAACTACCACGAAAATGCGTGTGTTAATGTCACTCATTTGATTGTCTTTGTAAAGGGTACAATGAATGTCACTTGGGACTATTCACGTGAAACCTCGTTAGAAAGTGGCTTGCAATAATTTAGGCAGCCCATAATTGGGCAGATTATGATTTTATGTTCTCTAGCTTAAGGACATTGGGATTTCGAAGGCTCTCAGTTTTATTGAGGTTTGTATGTTTCTCGTTCTAGATATTAGTGTGCATGATATGAATACTCGATGATGGATAGAGTACTGATGGTTGAGAATCATTAGTGGTCATGAGGAAATTCGAGAGTAGTGATGGTGGGGAATGATTGATAATCGAAAACGGAATTTCGAAAACCCACAAGTTCAGTTGCAAACCAGACCAAGTCGGACTAATTCAGGCCAAAATAAATCTGTTCTTTTTAAGAAAAATAAGCATAAGCATAAATTTATTTTAGAATAATCTATAATCTTAAAAAAAAAAAAAAGAAAGAAAGAAAGATGAACAACACAATCAAAGAGCTTAAACTCAAAAGTATTTGCTAATTAGTGTCACCATGATATCCAAAACTCAATTAACACAAAAAAGAAAAAGGAAAAAAGAAGAACGAGTGCCTTCATATCTCGATCCTAGGGGTAGGTGAAACTAAGGAGGGAAAAAGGATATTTTATGTTATATTAAGTGAACTGATCAAATTGGAAGTGAACTGGTCTATTCACACCGGTTGAACCGATACTTGAACCAGCCGGTTCAATTGATCAAGGATCGGTTCAACTGGACCAGCGGTTCAACCCATGAATCGGAACCGGTTCCTCAAAAACCGAACCGGCCCGATTCACCCCTGAACCGGCTAGTTCGGTTCGGTTCAGGCAACCATGGTTTGATCTTTCCTTTATGTCATGGCTTATAAATTGGAAAACTCATGTTCATTTTGGTGGATATGTCTCTAACCACTGTTTTTTTTCCTTTTACTTTTTATTAATTTGTAATTATGGATGGTTTCCAGAGTGGTTCTAATGTCTTCGCATGTTGGCAAGATAGTTTAAGGGAGATGAGTTAGAGCCCTTTCTCGCTAAGAAGTTCTTAAGAGCTGGTTAATAGTGCTAGGGTGGAGGATTGCGGTGGAGTTAAAGTTAGTAACACTATTTAAGAGTGGTCATACACTTTCTAAAGCTTTTGGTTTTAAGCTCCTGTTTTTCCCTCATCAGCATTCGTGTTGTTACATTGTTTTCTCTTTTCTTTTACATTATGTGCATGCATGACTTTGGATGCGTTCTTCATTAAAATGAGAACGAAACCTCTAGAAAGTGTAGAAAGGTGTTATGAGCTTTGCCTTATTTGCTCCGAGTATTTGCAGGCTCGTTTATCAGGGCTGCAAGCTGGTAGGATGTGGTTCTGCTATACCGAAGCTGCAGATTTCCAATGATGATCTTGCAAAAATGGTTGAAACTTCTGACGATTGGATTGCTACCCGCACTGGGATTCGCAACAGACGTATTCTTTCTGGTAGGTCATTGATTGAGGGTGTGTTGGAATCATCCTCCAGCACAGATTCACCCCATCCCACCCCCACCTCCTCGAAACATAATAAATAAATAAATAAATAAATAAATAAAAGAAATAACAAGAGTTAGAGAACCCTGAGGATGGGCCATTGAAGTCATGAGTAGGACATGAATTGTGTCAACTGTCGAGCAAAGATAGGGGCGAATTATATGTTTGTAGTACAACTAAACACTAATAAAAAGGAAAGGAACGTACCCACAAAATCTTGCAAAGTGCAGGGTATGAGGAGGACATCCCTATAAGACAGGGTGATATACGCAGGTCTTACCTCTATTTTACATAAAGAGGCTATTTCTAATGTCCTTAAGTGTTGAACCCCCTAACCTACGGGGAGCGGCTTACCACCGAGTCAACTCCACTTGACTAGTACAACTAAACACTAAACAACCTTGTATATTTTAGTACAACTACACACTAAACAGCCTTGTATATTTCAGCAAAACCTCTTGACCCTGCATTTAACTTGGGAGAAAAGTCTTCACATTTTATTCACATTACTCATATGCCTTACAGGAGATGAGAGCTTGACTGGCTTGGCGGTGGAGGCTGCAAGGAAAGCTCTTGATATGGCACAAGTTGAACCTGATGATGTTGACCTCGTGTTACTATGCACATCCTCCCCTGAAGATCTTTTCGGCGGTGCTACTCAGGTTTTTTCCATCCTATATAGTATAGGCACAGACTAGTCACACATGATACAATAGATCACGATATGATGACATGAAAAGAAATATGCTGTTTTCAATGCATTAGGACACATGTTTTTTTATGTGCATGTGTACGTACATATTAGCATATTAGAAGCCTTTTTTCATTTGCTGTGTGATTTTGTAACCTTGTAGCACAGTGACTCCACTGAAAAGCCAAGACTCCTCATGAGATTTTCATTAGCGTCTGCTCCATAGTCTGCGTCAAAGTTATATACTGCACTGACTTTTAATTATCTGATTTACGGGATAAATATTTGATATTGATTGCCGTCATCAATTGACGTCTCTTGTGCGGAAGTGTCAGTCTTTGTACATGATGTTTAAATAGATGACGGATTATCTCAACTCCTAGCCTTAGGAAAAAGCCTTTGTTACCGTGTTTAGTAACACTCCACATTCATTCTTTGTGATATGGGGCACAGAAGCGTCGTTCATTTGAAAAAGTCCAAAGGAGTTAACATAATGGTCATACATTCCACATATGATATAACATAGGTTAACGGTAAAAGTTGATCTCTAATCCGTAGAATACTATGACAAAACTCTTTTTATTTAAAATGGAATTGACTTGTGAGGCATGTAATACATCTGATAGACTTGGCCCTGTTATCTTTGCAGGGCTCCTATTTCCATTCTCCTTTTTATACATTGTTCTTCAGAGAATTGGCCATTTTCAATATGCGAAGGTCTATAGCCTATATTTTCTAATATGAAGCTATCTTGGAAGTTGTTGAGCACTTTTCCTTTCTCTCATGCTCAATAGGATAGTCTTATGCTTGGTGCATGCCAACATACTCCTTGCATGTACCCCAACATCTCATGATTGCATTCGGTTTGTTAATTTTGGAAATGATAGAACTATCATCTTCTCGATTTCAACTTACAATTTTTGGTGCTTTTACTTTTCAACAGTTTCATCACCCATATTCCAATGTTCATTGCACTTAACGTCAACTTTCAGGTCCAGAAAGCTCTTGGCTGCAGGAAGAGTCCTCTGGCTTATGATATTACTGCAGCATGCAGCGGTTTCGTGCTCGGATTAGTGTCAGCAGCTTGTCACGTAAGGGGTAGTGACTTTTATTTCCTTTCTCTAGTCCACAAATCCAACTATCTCTATCATATGTACAGTGCTCATTCCTTTTTTGTGAATAAAGGTGGTGGGTTCCGTAATGTCCTAGTCATTGGCGCTGATGCCCTTTCTCGGTTTGTTGACTGGACTGACCGGGGTGTCTGCATACTTTTCGGGGATGCTGCTGGTGCTGTACTAGTACAGGTGAGCTGTTTGGCTTTCTCTCAATTTGAAATTAAAACCTTAATTACCCTGCATCACTGCACATTGGTTTGACATGGATAGTTCCTCCACTTCATGATATAGTGAACATAACTTGATGCAGAGCATCGTTTTCTTCATTATTTACTTTCATTGTACCTAGGAAATATAAGATCAAACTTTAGTTAGTGTCATTTAGTGTTCCTAAGTCCATGAATGAGTTAGTTAATGTACTTATTAGTCTAGAATGTTCTTCAGAGAGTTATAAATTGAGGTTGAGAGATTCGTAAGGAGTTAGTGGAGATGTCTTGGAGCACATTTCTTATTCCTACAATCTTTGATCCGAAGCATTGTCGACAACCATTATTGCAATAGTGGCGAACCATTGAATTGTATGTGTTGAAACATGAAGTGATGGAAGAGATTGGTGATCCAATCTACGATGAGTATGATGGTGCCAGAAAACTTATTCTCAAGAAGTCACATAGTCACAGAAACCAAGAGGTGTACAATGACGACATGAAATGTGACGAAGTCGAAACCTCAATACTCATGATGATGCAACAATAAAGAACTAGCACGAATGGAGGAACTCTTCTAGATCGTCGTTATTCAAAACTATCAAGCATTTTAGAATTAGTGGTCGTGTAATGATCGATAAGCCTCTTCATTTGTTTGAAACTCGAGGATGAGTTTCGCTTGGTGGGGGAGTATGACGCAGAGCATCGTTTTCGTCATTATTTACTTTCATTGCACCTACAAATATAAGTTCAAACTTTAGCTAGTGTCTTTTAGTGTTCCTAAGTCCATGAATGAGTTATTTATTGTACTTATTAGTTTAGAATGTTCTTAAGAGGGTTATAAATTAAGGTCTTATAACCGTGTAAAATGGAGAATGGAGAATTCAATGTTTTAAGTCTTCGAGGCTTGTTTATCTCTATCCTATGGTGAACTGGATTCCCTGGTTGATTGAAGTTCTACACTTCGATGTTTCCACCCAATTCAAATGAGCCACGATTTCCTTCCTGTATCATAATCTTTCTCTAGTGATTTAGAACTCTATTCCCCTATTTTATGCACAATTTGTTGCCCATGATATCAGGACGCCTAGGGTTACTCGTACTCTAAGATCCCACCTAGGTGGTGACCTTGGGAAGAAACATTACACACAGCCTAACATGAGTATTTCAAAATCTAAAATGATAAAATTGCCATAGTGTAACATATATAGGAAGAAAAACGTATCTACTATACTTCGGACATATATTCTATTAAATTGATAGGAAAGGAGATGATTTTTCATTGAGGTCTTACTCCCATTAAATAGGAGTAGATGATGCAGGATCAGGTTATTACAAGATACATGAAATAGCCTAATAGGTAAACACTAAGCTAAGAAAGAGCTAATCAATACAATAATCAACTCAATAAAAGCAATAATCAACACTCCCCATCAAGTTGGAGCATATAGATCAAACATGCCCAATTTGGTACTCATTGTAGTAGAACGAGAATTCATAAGAGGTTTTGTCAATACATTAGCAATCTGCTCTTCGAAAAGGGTAAATGGTGTGGAGATTTGTCCTGACATCACGGCACCTCATATGAAATGACAATCAACCTCAATGTGTTTGCTTCTTTCATGAAAGACCGGTTTACTAGCTATGAATATAGCGGTTTGATTGTCACAATGCCTCGGTATAGGAGTCTGGTATTGGACACCAAAGTCACATAAGAGATTTTTGAGCCAATAGATCTCGCACACCGTGTGTGCCATAACTCTGCATTATGTTCCTGCATTAGATTGAGCCACAATGGTTTCCTACTTGCTCCTCCAAGTGACTAGATTGCCTCCAATAAAAATGCAATAACCTGTAGTTGACCTACGATCATCTCTAGATCCAGCATAATCAGCATCTGAGTAGGCGATGATATTGGTGTGTCCATGTCGTTTGAATAAGCCCTTTCACCGGAGCCCCCTTTATGAACCTCAGAATCCTCAAAGTCTCAAAGAAGTCCTCACCGTATGTTTGAGTATATCCTTTAGCCACAAGACGAAGTTTGAACCTATCCAGAACCATCAGGTTGATACACCCACCGACAATCAACAACCTCAACATCCTCAACATCGGATGGTAAATCAACTAGCATTCAAGTGCCTTTGGCTCATAAGGCATCAATCTCCTCATGCATTGATTGTCTCCAGGTGCATGCTCTGTAACCTCATCATAGTTCCTGGGTATGGAAATAATACTGGGTATGGAAATAATACACAAAGACACGACAAAACTATGAAAAGAATACGAAGATGATCAAATGAGATGACATTAGCAATTGGGTGTTGGGTACATGAGCAAATTCCTTTGCACAGGGCAATTGGCAGATCCACATTGGAAGTTATGCACACATCAGTCGAGTCTATGCAAGGTGGCGGAGATGGACGTTGAGTGTACACCTTTCCAAATTGGTTATCCTCGTTAAGTGATGTTAAAGGAATAGGTAAAGGGACAAAGAGCACATCAGATTCAATATTCTACCAGAAGGAGAGAAATACAGAGTACCTTAAAAAAAAGGTGACATCTGATAGGATATACTATTTTCGACCTATATGATCATAGCAACGGTGACCCTTCGTAGTAGTCTTTTTAAAAGGAAATCTCAAAGGATTTTCCTTTGATCAACCGAATAGCTCGTAAACCCTGAGGATCATTTAAATCAACTTTCGCTGACGGGCTCATCACCACAAAGTAGCTTCGAATAACCCTTCTTAGTAGTCGAGTATCCTAATAACACATATTTTACTGAGTGAGGAGAAACCTTGTTTGGACCTAGAGATAAGAATGGGCAAAGCAAACACACCCATAGATACGAGGAGTAAGATCAAAGAGTTTTCCTATGGAATAGAACACCCTATATGGGATGGTCCACCAAGGACGGATGAGGGCATGTGATTTATTAAGAAGCATGTTGTTAGAATCGTATCTCCCTAGTAAGCTGGATTTAAGTGCATATGAAACATCAAAGTTCTGGTAACATCTAGAAGATGACGATGTTTGCGTTCGGCAACATCATTCTGCTAAGAAGTGTAGGCGCATGAAGTTTTATGTATATTGCCATGTGACGAGAAAAAATCATCGATGGAGGATCTCAAATACGCATGAGCATTATCAGAACGAAGAGCATGAATAGAAGAGTCAAATTGTGTTTTGATCATAACATAGAATTTCTGAAACACATAAAAGACTTCAGATCGTTCTTGTAGAAGATATACCTGTCATACAAAAAAAATCATCAATGAAGACGATGAAGTAACGAAAACCAAAGATCGTATTAGTGTGACTAGGTCCCCATACGCCAAAGTGGATGAGCTCAAAAGGAGAGGAGCTTCTTTTATTGGTACGACTAGGAAAGGAAGTACGATGATGCTTTCCTATTTGACAAGCCTCACAATCAAAAGACAGGAGGACTACAATTAACGATTTTGTGGAGAACAGATACAGATTGATGACCGAGTTGAAGGTGCCATTGAAATGGAGAGACTATCGAGGAGAGGACGACACCAGCTGTAGGTGTTTTACTCGATATTTGATCTCGATAGTAGAGTCCATTTCTAGTAAGTCCACCTTCAATCTTCTTCCCCAACTGAAGGTCCTGCAAGACAAAGTGTGTCGGAAAGAAGGTTACCGAACAATTCAATGATGAGGTGAGCTAACTAATTGATGACGAGCTCAGAGGAAATTATGGTACAAAGTACACCCGATCAAGCGGTAGACATGACACAGAAGTACAGTCAAGTCCTGTAACTGGCGACGACATACCGTTGCTACCTTGACCTGTGGAATCATGGTAAGTGGGAGTGATGATATGAAGTGGAGTGGAAGTACCTGTCATGTGATCTGATGCTCCCGAATCAACTACTCATGCAGTTGAGGAGGCTGTCAATGCACTACCTGAAACAGTCGTAGCAGCAGTAGTGGTTGCAGGAGAATGATCAGTATCTATATTAGAGGAGCTAGGAGGTATTTCAGATATGCCATTAGTCACCACTTGATTCGTGGTTGGGGGTTTCCTAAACTGCTGTCAGCATTTGTGAGACGGATGATCAGTGTGCTGACAATAGACATAGTGGGAGTCAACCACGTCCACGCCCTCCAGAGAATCCGCCCCGACCATGAGCAGCCAAGGCAGGAAGACTCTATGTTGCTACTAGATTCAGCAGAGAGCACATGTTGTGATTGAATGTCTAGGCGTTGAATCCTAGAGAAGACATCTTCAAGGCTCGGTATTGTCTTTTCATTGATGAATTGATTTTGGAGCTTGGCAACATGGAATTCCTTGGATTAGTGCTTCTAAGTTGCAATATCCTGAGTGAAAGGGTTGAAGGATCTGTATCTCATCGAGTATGGTCTTCAGTTCAGTAAAGTAAGTGAAAGGAGAGGCCATTCTGTTTACAAGAGAAAATTACTTCATAAAGATCGAATACTCGAGATATATTCTTCTCGTGTGAATACATTTATCAAAGATGATCCCACATAGCTTTGGCTGTAGGCAAGAACATAACTCCTTGTGCAAGAACAGGTTCCATACTATTAGTGGTTATCCATGTAATGACCATGCTGTCTTTCCTTTCCCATTCTTCAAAGGCAGAAGATTTTCATCGGGAGGATCATCTATCAAGTGCTTTTTCATCTTTTGAGCAATGAGAAAGATATGAAAGGCACGAGCCCATATGAGGTAATTTGTACCGTCAAGTTTAATGGTAGTGTTGATATAGAACTTCGGGTTGGTTGAAGATGGTGTAGTCATGAGAGGCAGACAGGGAGATAACAATCTGCCGAGAGAGTCAAAACAGGTGAGGATAACCAACCCGAAGTAGAGGAGAACTGGGCTAAAATATGAATGGGAACGTCAGCATGGAGCAGCAAATAACTGCAGCTGGAGAAGTCACTGGCGCATGAGCTCACGCACAGCCATCAAGTGGTGCTTGTGGGCGACTGGTCGGCAGCGTCTCTCTCTTGGTGGTCATTTGTCAATACAAGCAGCGGTTTGGAGTAGGTGTAAGATTGAAGTACTCGGCTCCTGTTCCTGGTCTGAAGGCTTTTGGTATCGACTATTGTTTCTGGTGGGCAGAGACGGGATTCTGATGGGTGGTCGCTGATGGTGGTGGGTCGTCTAGGTGAGGGTAGTCGTGAATGGGTGATGGGTTTGGGATTAGGTCAAGCCTGCTCCGATACCATGTTAAATTGGTAGGAAAAGAGATTATTTTTCATCGAGGTCTTGTTCCCATTAGATAGGAGTATCCGATGCAGGATAAGGAAATTACAAGATAAGTGAAATGACCTAATTTAGGTAAACACCTCAGCTAGAAAAGTGGTAATCAATAAAATAATCAACTCAATAAAAGCAATACTCAACAACATGCTCAATCTGTATCGCCTTCAGTAGAATCAGCACAAATCATTTGGATCTCATGCATGAAAATCCTGTCCTCTTAAATTTTTCTAAACATTTTGCATGTCATGAATTTTTCGTTCTCCCCCTCCCCACTATGGATTATGAAAGAGGGATTGTGGGTGCGGAAGGTGGCTGATATCACCGTTCCCTACATCTGATGAACTTCTTGTAACAAAGCATGACGATAAGGTGCATAACTTCGAAGAGATGTCTTTCATCTCATTCTCCATGGTGCGCAGGCATGTGATAGTGAAGAAGATGGGGTGTTTGGGTTCGACTTGCATAGTGATGGTGAAGGCTTAAGGTATACTATTATACTGCCAGGAGGCAATGTGTTCATAATTTCTGTAATGCAAATTCTTGTTTTAATACAGTTCCTCTTTTGGTGCAGGCACTTAAATGCCTCGATGAGATGTGATGAAACAAATGGGCCGTTGGGGACTAATGGTTCTGCTATGGGATTCCCCCCTAAGCGTGCAGTATATTCTCCTATCCAAATGAATGGCAAGGAGGTCTTCCGCTTTGCTGCTAGAACTGTGCCCCTTTCAGTTGAGACTGCCCTTGAGAAGGCCGGGATAAGCAGTTCTAGTATTGATTGGCTACTACTACATCAGGTACAGCATGCTATTAAAAACCTTTGTTACTTGATAAGGTGGGAACAACATCCGCCATCGGATTGATATGTGCCGGCCCTTCTGGGTGCATTCTTGTATTAGGTCTTGTCTCTGAAGTCTATACTAAAGGTAAAATAGAGGTGCAATATAGCCAATAGACAAGATCAACGTAGAAAATTGATGTGCTCACACAGATTTGGACTCTGATCACCATTGAGATTTTCGGCGGAAAGAATGGTTTTGTTATGTTTGCAATGAATACCAATGTGATGCCAAGGTTTTGATTCCAAGTGTTATTGTTATGTTTTTTTAAAAAACTGATCTATCAATGGATTGATGCAGGCAAACCAGAGGATAATTGATGCAGTAGCCACACGCTTGGAGCTTCCTCCTGAACGTGTTATATCCAACATAGCCAAATACGGTAACACCAGTGCAGCATCCATTCCGTTGGCATTGGATGAAGCCGTTCGCGGTGGAAAAGTGCTGCCAGGACATATCATTGCAGCCTCAGGATTTGGTGCTGGCTTGACTTGGGGTTCAGCCATCATTAGGTGGAGGTGAGGAAGAGGAATCATCAGCAGCTGGTAATTGACGCGGCTTGAGTCCGAAAATTGTCTTGGAAGAAAAAAGTTTGCCTAGCATTTCAGAAGAGCATTACCCAGATAGTTATTGCTTCGTTCAATCAGTCATGAACTATTTACTTTTATTTTTATTTTTCAGTCATTTGGCATTCCAATTTTACCTCCCTGTGAAGTCTGAAATCGTTTATGTATTGTAGTTTTCTGTAAACACGGCGCCTTGTGTAAACACATGTAAGAGAAGCATATAGGTCTGGGATGCCATATGTTAAGACTTCAGGAGAATCCGTGTTGACATAACTTGTAATTGGTTAACTGTTTGTATGACTATGCTAAGTAGATAATAAATCAGTTTCAGTGCTTGCCATGGCCTTTTATGGGGCCCCTGTTTTAACGGGAAAGAAAAAAGGGTACTATAGGAGGTGCTTTCTATTTTTTTCAAAATCATCAGTGCAGGAGGTGATTTTCTGAGTGAATTACCACCCGTTGTTTTCATTAATTATCAATAAATTATAATATAATATTTTTATCATCAATTAATTCATGAATTTAAATTATAATTAAATTTGTTTTCAATCAAAATAAAAATAAAAATAAATTATAAATTATAATATTATTTTAAAACCCTATCATCGTCGTCGTTTCGTTCACTTTTATCATCAATATAAACAATACGAATGTATCTCTCATAATTATTATATTTGAAACAAAACAGTATTTATATATATATAAATATAAGATGCATGGTTTGAATTCAGTGTTCTAGGTCATATTATAAAAATATACTATTCTAAACAGTGCTAAAAAAATCAATACTTTATCTGAACCGAAGTTAAACAGTGCCCCCAAATACTCTTTCAAACAGTGCTAAAAAAATTATGAACCATCAGATTAATCTCGGTACAAGAACAGGACTCAACTTTGTGCGCACTGAATTGAATTGCAATCGCATGGCGATGCATATCGTCGCGATTCATACCACACAGAATTTAATTCCAAAATTCTTCACCTCAAATCATGAATCATGAAAACCCAGAAGCAAAACCTATCTCACCAAATTAATCCCCTTTCACAATCGCAATTTCATCCCCTATGTGATTTGTCGCAGATCATCTCACCAAAATCATAATTCAACGAAAACTTAAACTCAACCTCCCAAAACCCAACCTCAATGAGTTCCTCTTGATCGATTCAAGTGTATTTGGTCGCAATCCATCACTTGATTCAAGCAAATGGGTTGACTTTGTTAAACATTGGTGTTTGGGAGTGGTGGAGACTGGCGTGACGACGAAGATGCCGGTGGTGGAGGTAGGACCGTGGTGATGGTAGGACGGCGGCGTACTTGGTAGGACGAGAGCGTGAGAGGAGAGAGCAATGAGATGAAGGTTGATGCGAACGGTTAGGGTTTTGGTTTAATTAGATAGGTAGGGTAAAGGGTAAGTGGGGAAGAAAGGGATTTAATTTTGAAAAATAGATCAATTAATAAATAAATAAAATCATTATCACTAATTGATAATTAAGAGAAAATAACATAATATATAGATAATTGATCCATTTTCTATTCTCCAAGACCGTCATTCCAGGAAGTGAATTCCTTTTCTACAAAATCACCATTGTGGGAGGTGATTTCTTTTTCTAGGGAATTGCCACTGCAGCTGACGATTTCTCCCTTGACGAATTGTTACGTAGGTAAACTAGGAAATATGAGTTTTTCTTTGTGTATTTTGATAAGGTTAACTACTAAAATTGTTATAGCATAAAATTGAATGGAGAGAATCATATGTTAAAATTTATATAAAGAAAATAAAAATAAAGCTGTTGAACCATGGGGAGGCCTGACCAACCGTATGAACCATAATGGTAGGGCTTGACGCTAGAAGCTGGAACATCACAACATAAGGGCCATGTTTTGTCGTTCCTTGGGAAAAACATGGGTTCAAGTAGTTGAGATTGTGATTGTTGCTGATGAGGTGGTTGGTATAAGGTAACTGGATCAATGCTAACGGTCGGATGCTGTGGTTCATAATGATGAAGGCCGCTGCTAGAAACTGGATCACCAAAACTATTTGAGCCAGTGGCAGTAGCCAACGGAATTATCGCTACATTGAAGCAAAGACAGCTTTTGGAGGTTGAGATTGTTTGTATGACGGGGAAGGAACAGTTTTTTTCCAACCAGATGTGTAGATGGTTGCTGCACTCCTTTCTGCATCTTTGGCGGTGGCAGCTCTTTTTCTGCACATTCTGCCCTGCCCAAGAGCTTGGATAGCAGTCATCTTTGCTTTTTGTTCTTCGATTATCCAAGTTTTCTTCTCAATTGTTTCTACTCGGTACTCTATTTCAAGATTGTAATCTTTTATGTACTGGTGCGCTCCTTTGAGCGCAACCATCGCTTTGCTATTAGCAAGACCTTGCATCGAAACTCACATAAGCTACCATATACATTCTTTGATTAAAAATCAGAAGCAGCCGGTAAAAACTACATGTGATATACGTGGTCTAATACGAGGATGGTTAGCAAAGACTTAAACTATACGAACTATTCCTATGACGTCATGCAGACAAGAGGTTACAAAACTAACCAAGTTAGAAACACAGTTTCTCAACACACGAGATGCAAGTATGGCTTCGCTTTCTCAATAAAAAAAAGAAAAGAAAAGAAGAAGCATAAATTAAGTATATCAAGTAACAGCTGAGGGATCATGTACACAGGGTTTTAATGTGACTTGAAGGTTATAACAGGAGCTTGAGAGGCATATCTTTATGTACAGGTAAGCAAAACAGTACCACTCGGCGAAGGACATCTTTAGGAGTGAAATACCCAGTTGCTACAAGCTCGTTCCCTTGTCTCATTGCCCTTTTGATATCCTTATTGTCCTCATTCAGGTAGGACTTGAGAAGCAGAACAAGAGGGCATTTAACAGTCAGGTTCATCTTGTGAACAAATATAACAGCCATTAGTTATTTTCTCTCCTGTACAAGTTTCGCACAAGTTCTGCATTGAGATCAGCAAAAAACTCTCAAACACAATGTGGTAAACAACCTCAGAGGAAACAAATATGTGCATAACATACACCTCGGTGGCCATACGAATGGACAAAAAGAAAAAAAAAAAGAAAAAAAAAAGAAAAAAAAGAAAAGCTTATATTTTGTTAGAAGTCTAGCTCCAATCATACAGGCTTACGAGCTGTTTGTTCATCTAGGAGATGGTTCCACCATAGAGATTACTGCTTAGCACATACCATTTCAGAAGACTGGCTAAAAGAGCCGAATTGTTTCTGCTCGCATGACTAAGTGATGCTTTCCAGCAATACCATAACCAGATCAAGAGCAAAGGCTACAACCTTGATTCATTAAGGAGCCGAAACTCTTCAAAAGCAAGCAGTGTATATGGATCAATAGCATACATGCTTCCTTTTTTTTTTTTCTTTTTTTTTCTTTTTTGATAAATACCAAACATACTTCTCAAAACCAAAGATGATTAAGATAAAATATATACCCAATCCAATCTAAGACAGCACAATGGCATGAAACAGCATAGTGGTCATCTAGCTCACCATAAACAATGTCCGATCCAGCTCATATAAAATCTCATAAACCCACCAAACAAAGATCCTTTCGAAATCTTCGAGTTTAGAATTCGCTCTCTGCATCACATCGAACCCCATCATACCCATCTTATTCAAGCGACTCATGGAGATATCACCACTGTTTTCCTCAGCAGCACGCTTGGGGAAATACTTGGTTGCATCAACTTCACCTTCCCTTTCCCCTTTCCAAAACATCATTATTTAACACTTATTTAGATAAGTTTCGTTTTTATATCAAATAATATTAGATCATTTTACGATCATCGTCGAATAAAGATATATAACTTATATTACGACTAATATTTCGTGATATATTTGCGTAAAATATTGTTTGATCATCCAACCGTTTTAGTCAAAATTTTCCTTGATAAGCACATTAGTCAAACTGTTATATTTATTGTGGGGCAAAGTGAATATTTATCTTGAAAGTGAGATCCTTGAATTTATAGTAACTAGTTCATAATTAGTAATTAAAATAATTGTGATACAATAATAGATTAGGTTTTCCGTCATAATTTATTTCAACAGTATATTTTATGTGCATTGTTTTTCTTTTTCTGTGATTTTACTCTTCACCTCCGAAGATATAAAAGTGTAATGTAAAATGTAGTAGTCTAGCGGATAAGAGAGAGTTAATCAAATGTATTGGATTAGTGAAGAGTGATTCGATGATTTTTTGCTTATAAAATTTAACAAATTAGAAAATATTGTATTTTTTTTTATTAATCGATCATTAAAAGGATTTCTTATATTAAAGGGGAGAGAATGCAATACTTAAATATACATAGTGTTTCTTTCTATCGTTCTTAGTCAAGATAAATTTAACTACTACTACTTTATCATACTATAAATAATATCCAATGGAAATTTACAGTAACAATTATGAGATAAATTGATGAATATACTGTATCTGATATGATATTATTCCTTATCAAATTAGAAAATATTGTAATTTTTATGGGACATCTAAATAAGACAAGTGCTATAATTTTTATGGAACAGAAGAAATAATAATTAGTTTTTCTTAATCATGATCAACTTATTCATTAAACATCCCCTAATGCCATCATTTTTGCTGGTATTTGGCAGAGTTAAAGTCATATATTCCTTCCATCGCATTAAAATTAACGTTTTGATTTTAATTTCTGGCGAGATAAATTTTGATTTGTGTCATACAACAATCTAATATTTATTTTCATAAATTTATCTTAAAATGTCAATAACTGTTTAGCTTAACTCACATAGTTTAACTAAATACATATTATAAAAAGATTAAACGTTATTTAATAGAAAAACAAAGATATCCAAAATACATCTTAAATAAAAAAATATACAATGATATTGTAATCTGAATGGAACCAAGTAAATACATTTCATACTCCACACTCATGTAACTGGATCATGTGATTACAAACCTGAGAATAGTGGAGTTTCTATGAGTTCAAATTAAAGGACTTGGTCTCCTGTTGTTAAACACCAATAACATTGGTGTTGTATTTAACCAACACCATTGGATTGCAATCAAGTATTAAAAAAGTTTGTGCCAATGGCTGAGGTGTTTTATTCCTCGTCCTTAGATTGCTTGTGCCAATGGTTGAGGTGTTTTATCGTGATTTATTACGACATAGATTTGTTATATGATTACATCACTAAATTATTCAATATTATTGTTTTCAAATCATTAACCATTTTAAAAATTTCCAAACAAACTATAATCATATTAGAATGATAAACACTTGATCCTAAAATTATGAATCAAAACCATTCTGATTCAATTGCCAATTAACTCCAAGTAAATTAAGCAAATCATTATTTCACAAAGCAACAAAGGAAAAACACAAAAGAATGTCGAACCCGACCTTCGAGTACTCCAAGTGGAACACGATCATAGTGTTCAAGCAAAAACTAGAATAGAAAGAAGATTGACTCTATAAAATTCAAAAATAGGGTTTTTCATTTCAATCATCATCATTTTTTTTAAACATAAGGATTCTTGTTATTTCGTTTTTATAACATTCTTTAATTTTTTTTAATCATTAGATCTGAATCCAACGATCCATAAACGCTATAACACGGGATATCATCAAATCCCCGTAGCAAAGGATCCGGGTCCTCCTCTAAATCACGGGTAAGGTTAATAATTTTTGTGCGGGTAAGACCTTTCCCTAAATTACATGGCCATATTTTTCCCAAAAAGATTTTTAGCAGTTGCACTTCCTTAAATTTTTTTTTGTGCAGCAATATTTTCACAAACAGTTCGGTGATCCAGGACCTTCGACTGGAACTAGTTGGACCATCCTGTGATTTATGAGTTTGAGAAGGAAAAAAAGAAAAAGAAAAAAGAAATATTATTCCTTCCAAATCCCATTATTTGGGGAAGGAAAATTTTTTAAGCAAAATCCTTCACATTTTTTTTTTCTTTTCATCCTACTTGAAATTCACAAACATAACACATGAAAGGATTTGACCACTTTTTTTCTTTTCCATCCAAATCCTAACAAACACAAACTCACAAGACACGATAAGTATAAAAAAAACCTGTGCTAATGACTGAGGTGTTTTATTCCTCATGTTTGGATTGGTTGTGTTGTTAGAGCACAAGCATATTATAATTTTATCGATTTTTTTATCTTATATTATAATTTTTATAATTTAACAAAAATTTCAATACATCTTTTTAATATCTTTTAATTCTCTTCGTGGCATAAACCTTGCAACATACAAATATTTTACATTATTGAATATAAATATTGTTTTTATATCAAATTATGTTTTATTATCCCGTAATATATATTATGTTAAAATGTGTAATTTATACAATCATTAATGTTTTATGATAAATTTATAAAAAATTAAATTTGATCATCATTATATGAACCTCAAATTTTACATCGATATACGTATAATATCAAAATATTAAAAAATTAATAAAACAAAAGAAATAATTTTTTAACATCTTATCCGTTTATATTTTTATTTTTATAAAATCTTTATTTTACATGATGCAATGTTGTTGCATTGCAAGCCTCGAACCATCTCCCCAGCACACTCACCAAAATGTCTTCCGTACTCGTCCTGGACAACGGCGCCGGAACCCTAAAGATCGGTATCGGAGGCGACCGGGACCCGCTCGCCGTCGTCCCAAACTGCGTCTCCCGTTCACCCCACTCCAAAAAACCCCTTATTGCCGACGAAATCCTCTCCACACCCACCCTCACTTCCTCGACTCTCCGCCGCCCCATTGACCGCGGCTGCATCACAAACATCGACCTCCAACGCACCATCTGGTCCCACCTCTTCAGTTCCCTCGCTCTCCCCACTCCCTGCACTTCGTCCCTCTTGTTGACTCTCCCTCATTTCTCCCTCTCCTTCCCCACCCTTAGGCGGCCGCTGTTTGAGATGATCTTCGAGGACTTCGGGTTCAGATCCCTTTGTGTTTCGGATTCGGGTTCGTTGGTGCATATGTATGAGACGGCGAGGAGTCCGGGCGGGGTGGCGGCGAGGAGGGGGTGTAGTGTTGTGGTGGACTGCGGCTTCTCGTTTCTGAATAGTGTGCCGGTGGTGCAGGGGTTTGGGGTGAATTATGGGGTGAAGAGGGTGGATTTTGGCGGGAAGGCGTTGACGAACTGGTTGAAGGAGTTGGTGTCGTATCGGGCGGTGGATGTGAGGGATGAGACGTTGATTGTTGATGATGTGAAGGAGAGGCTTTGTTTCATTTCGCTTGATGTTGAACGGGATCTGAAGATCGCCAGGTATGGATGTGACGGTGAGGTATAAGTTGCAGCCGCAATCGCTGTGTGCTGTAATTTGCTTCTTGCTAATGATTTTGACAATTGTTGTAACGTTTAGAGACTGCAGCAATGTATAAGATTATTGCTCTACGAAAGCATGAAAATGTTGTGCATGCTGTAGTTAGTTCACTGCAGCCACCTCTTACAGATGTAGGTAGCTTGCTTGCTACAATTGCTGTGTTAGATGAGATATGCTCATGTTTTGAGTAGGAGTGGGTTCTTGGCGGTAAAAATTATACGGTTTATCTTGAAAACAGAGCAAGGGTGTTCTTGGAGAATTAGGTTATGCCACTGAGGGATTCTTGACTCTGTATGTGATGGATGGGTGAATTATATTTGTTGGAATGACGATCCTCGATGATTGATATTCTTAGCATGATGCTGACCCTATGGGTTTGATGTCGAATATGGGTATATTTAGACATATTGGTTAAATATTTTCTTATGGGAGTGGTTTAGATGTTGTTGGATATTTGTTGGTGCCACCAACTTTGGTGGCAAAGGCTGTGGAGAGGCGATTTTTGCCTATGAATTCAGGAGCTGGATTTTCGATGAGTTTTGTGTTTTATGGATTAGGTAAGGAAAGCGGCTCTCGTGTTTTATGTAACTTGGATTGGGATGTGGAAAATTGAAGCTACTATAGGGTGATTCCTTTGATGGTGGTAGTTTCATGAGATCCGAATGTGTGATTGATTCGATTTTAGATTTCTGTGGTCTTTGTCTGCTCTATTTGATTCTGAACACTGTCTTAAAATGTTTACATGCCCTGAGATGGTTTATGTTTTGAACGATGTGAATTAATGATTAAGCTGATTACTTGTTGTCAGACTCTGTGGTCACGGTTGAGATTTCTGATAATATGTTTAACTTGCAGATTTCATTTACAGTTACACATTGACTAGTTCAGAGTATCATTGTAGGAGACCGGGCAAGGACAATCTGTTTAGGTGCACATATGTCCTTCCTGATGGTGTCACTCATACAAAGGGCTTTGTTAAACATAAAGATGAAGCACATAGGTATCTCTCCTTGTACGATGGAGTCGTATCACGCGAAGCTAGTGAGAAGCCAGATATAGACATGGCGGACACATTGACGAAACCTGTGGACCGGAAGACATTCGATTTGACAAAAAATGTACTTCCTCCTCTGCATCTTTGTAGCTGTAGTTCCTTCACGTTTAGCTTCCTGTCGTGATAATATTGCTTCCTTGATCATAGGAGTTTAGCTTGACCAATGAGCGGTTCCTTGTTCCTGAGATGATCTTCCATCCTGCTGATCTAGGTCTGTTTATATTTTTGACATACATCGACAGTCCAGTCTATTTGACATGTCATTGTCTTTCATCAGATGCTGAGAAGTTGTAAGCACTTCTGCAGGAATAAACCAGGCTGGACTAGCGGAGTGCATTGTTCGATCAGTCAATGCTTGCAACCCTCTTCTTCACCCTGTATTATATGAGAGGTGGTTGTAGGTTGTTTTGGAGTTGAGAAAAATGCGCAACTTTGTTTTGTTTTCCTTTTCTTATGACGACTTACTTGCTGAAAAATTGTCTAGCAGTATTATTTTGACGGGAGGAAGTACACTGTTTCCTCAATTCGCTCAAAGATTGTAAGATTTTATGTGCAATCTCATGCAAAACATTTATTTCTTTTTGTGATGATAGAATCACATGGGGTTGGGCTTAGTATTGAGTTTGCTTTCATTTAAATGCAGGGAGAAGGAGCTTCGACCGCTGGTCCCTGATGCCTACAAAGTGAAGATAACCACTCAAGAAGAGTAAAGTTTTCTGCTACTCTAGTTAATACTCTACAATGATATGCGAGGCTTTCTCCTTGACATGAATCAAATTTTTTTTTGCAGTCCGATATTAGGCGTGTGGCGAGGTGGATCGCTGCTGGCATCTAGTCCTGAGTTTGAAGCTATGTGTGTCACCAAAGCTGACTATGAGGAGCAGGGTTCCACACGATGTAGCAGGAGATTTTTCCAGTGAATGCTATCTTTTCCATGGTTTCTTGAAAGGGTGCAAATGCTTTGAGCTTGGACATTGTCTTTCAGCTTGAGATGATTTTCTAGGACTTGGAACGTTGCAAATATGCAGGAAACTGTCTGACTCATCATGGCTCTGTGGAGATCCTAAATTTAACGTTTTAACTTCCACGGATGACTACAGTTCTGCCTCAAATGCTGCCTGAGTGCAGGACGAGCTCACAAACACTGCCCCCTATGCTGATACTTGCTCCACTCAGTTGCCACCTATATGGTGACAGAAATGAAGCTTTCTGCAATGGTTTTGAGCGACGTCTCAGGACAGATTTTGGCATTAGTTCCTTCCATGCGTATAGGTAGTTGAAAACTCAAGCCACGGATAAGTCATCAAGAATATTGGTGGAGTCTCGTTCTATGGAGGCTAGGAAACAATAGGTGGTGTTGATTTGTTTGAGCATAAATGTGTGCATTGGAGCTCTAGGATGAGATTGTAGCTCTTGCTATCCATGTTATTTCAAATTCTGCTGAGGACAGTTATCAAATGTTGCTTTGGAAACGTCATCCTGTATATGCTATCATGATCCGTATGTTATAATAATATATCAATCTTCTTTCCGGTATCCATTCGGATAGTGTGCAAAATATGTTTATGAAAACATGATGAGTGGGAACAAATCTCGATGAGCCCAAGACTATTGAATAGCCTGCTACAGAAGATCCATGGCAACAAGGAACTTTGCTGATGCAACACTCCGACAGCTGCTGTGGGAGTAGAGCTGGGTGTGGTGGTGGTGGAACGAGTGGCTCCGCCGTGTCACGGGGTTAAATTTCTCACAACCCGTGCGGCACTCAAGCTACTCACATCTTCGTTCGAGCTCAGCCTAATTCGCTCACCAAATAGCTAAGTAAAAAGTCGTAAGAGAAATGGAAACTCGGAACAAGCTTTGAGAGGAAAACACAATGTATTACTCTCGGGGTTTTTTGGGTTTACACAAGATTGAACTCAAGGATGAATGGTTTACCAAATGAGCCAAACATCTCCTTATATACACCTTCTCCTCCACAACCAACGGTGGAGATCAAAACGATCTAATGATGTATATTTACATGTAGACTTTTGGTACCAACCTACCCAAGATAAAGCCTTTGCGGCTTCTATAACATCACCTCCCTAGGTTTGTACCTCTTTTGGATAAACTTGGGCCTTCTTTGATGGACCGCGTACTTGGGCCGCATCAATTTGTCATGGGCTTTACTTTGGGCCAGACTCCAAATTCGTTGGTCCGTGACATTCTCCCTCACCAAAGGCGCAAACCTCCTCGTTGCGACCCTTGCGGTAAACCCCAACGTTGCCTTTGTCTCCGTACAAAGACAACCTTCGTTCCGCACTTGCCTTCACCTCGGGCAAGTGTGTCTCCCGTGCCAAATTTCCCTCGTGCCTCGAACTCTTGTCCGTATGTCTCGTCTCGGACTTCTTTCGTCATTGCTCATGATGACGGGTACTTGGACTCGTTTTGGCATGTGTTTTCCTCTCGCTCGGCGTCCGGCAACCCTTGCACGTTTGAAGCAATCCTCCATGCTTCACTTGGCGTTCAACCGGCGCATTGTCGTGAGCCTTCAAGAGTTGGATAGAACTCGGATCCAACTCCTTCGTTCCCCCTCGTGGCTTCTCTTGTTTAGGAAGTTGCCTCGGTTTTGGCTTCTTGGGTTTCCCCTCTCGTTTGCCTTGCCCACCACCCTTGGTTGCAAGTCCTTCAACAAGTTGCATGGTCGAGAGCACCTTCCGTTGTGTCCTCACTTCCCGTCGAACCATTGGGACCATGCACGCACCATCCTTCTTTGCTATACACAAGGTGCTAGCAAAGGGGATCGGGAACGCTTTCGTTATATCAAGGAAGTCTACCCCAAGCACAAGCGGGTAATCATCCATTGAAACAACGAAAAGGTCGCTCGTTCCCTTCCAATCTCCAATGCGGAGTCATACACCTTCCGCGACTCCATGGATTGGTTTTGCCTTCGAATTTAACGTCTTGAGCATTCCTCCCTCTTTGACGATCCAAAGATCAAGTCTCTTTGCCTCCTCCAACGAGACAAAGTTATGTGTTACCCCGGTATCAACCAAGGCACGAGTTGTGTACGATCCGATCAACACATCGACGTACACTAACCCGTTTGATGAAGGCTTTACCTCAATCGTCTTCATTGTGTTAAGCAACTTCAAGGTACCCATTCTCTGCACAGGTTCCTCCTGCCCGGGTTTCTCTTCTTCCTTCGTGATCATGGCCGAGAGCTTCTTCTTCATCGAACAATCTCGAACACGATGAGGACCCTCGCACAAAAAGCATTTCACCTCTTTGGACTTCCCCGCGTCCTTTGTGGCACTCCCATTCCATCCTCTTTGATCACCTTTGCTTGAATTCTCCTTGCGTGGAGAGCTCGTGGGTGATTTGTTCCTTCCTCTCCGTTCTCCATCGTCTTTCTCAAGGAATCCCCGCGACTCCTTGAGTTTGGAAGGCTCGTCCTTCCTGAACTCGATGAATGACTCCGCCGTCGCTATGACCGCCGCAAGAGATTGCACTCCACGTCTTTGCAATTCTTGTTGCACCCATGGTTAGAGTCCATCCATAAAGTAAATGAGCTTGTCTTCCTCCGACATGTTCGGGATTTAGAAGAGCAATTCCGTAAAGTTCTTCACATAGTCCCGAATCGTACCCTCTTACCTCAACTTCCGAAGTTGTAACTTCGCTTCATGTTGAGCGTTCTCTGGGTAGAAGTGAAACTTGAGGTCCTTCTTAAAGTCCTCCCAAGTCTCGATAGAGAAGACACCCATCTGGATGTCATTATAGCGACGACGCCACCACATGGTCGTCGTATCGGAGAGAAAGAGCGCTGTCGTCTTGATCTTTCCCTCTTCGTCATCAATGCCCATGTGATCAAAGTATTGATCCATGTTGAAGAGGAAAGCATCAAGCTCCTTCGCATCCCGTTTTCCCGAGAAGGCCTTTAGCTTGGGGACGTCAACACGAGATCCCTTCCTAAAGCTACCAACTCCCCCATTCGCTATGGCTGCCCGACATAGCAAAACGTTTTCCTTCATGGCCTTCAACTCCTCTTGAAGAGAAGTTACCTCGGTGCGAACATCATCAAACTGCGCTTGGAATTCTTTACGAAGTTGGTCCGTGAGAGAGTTAAGAACACCTTGCAATTCACCTTTGAATGCGTCCTCCCGAGCATCAATGGTCTCGTTACTTGGCACGTCGTCCTCCAATCTCACCACCATCTTCCCCATGATGTCCTCCACCCTTTCGAGTCGTGACTCGAAGGATGTTAGGATATCCTTCGATTTTGCCTTCCCTTTGCGCATGGTGACATTCTCGGTGTTCACCTCTTCAACGAACTCGGTCATGTTGCTTTGATCCGCCATTCCCTTCTTACTTGAACCACGTCTTGATACCACTTCCACGAAGTAGGATCGTTGCTCTTATACCACTTGTCACGGGGTTATATTTCTCACAACCCGTGCGGCACTCAAGCTACTCACATCTTCGCTCGAGCGCAGCCTAATTCGCTCACCAAATAGCTAAATAAGAACTCGTAAGAGAAATGGAAACTCGGAACAAGCTTTGAGAGGAAAACACAATGTATTACTCTCGGGGTTTTTTGGGTTTACACAAGATTGAACTCAAGGATGGATGGTTTACCAAATGAGCCAAACATCTCCTTATATACAACTTCTCCTCCACAACCAACGGTGGAGATCAAAACGATCTAATGGTGTATATTTACATGTAGACTTTTGGTACCAACCTACCCAAGATAAAGCCTTTGCGGCTTCTAGAACATCACCTCTCTAGGTTTGTACCTCCTTTGGATAAACTTGGGCCTTCTTTGATGGACCGCGTACTTGGGCGGCATCAATTTGTCACGGGCTCAATTTGTCACGGGCTTTACTTTGGGCCAGACTCCAAATTCGTTGGTCCGTGACAGCCGGCTGCCTGTCAGCTGAAGGAACGGTTGTTGGCATAGTGGTGACAGCCTTAGTGCTGCATGGTATTGCAGGTTGGTGGTAACAGCGTGACAGCCTTATTATCAAGTTGTATCGGTCTTGGACATTTCAGGGCAATTCTGGGTGTTGGAGCAGACGACCATGGGCTTGGTTTGGTTAAGGAGTGGTCGCATTGGAATGAAGGAGCGTAGGCACGTGGGCTTGGTAATAGAGCATGGCCACGTGGTTGCCTGGGCGATGACGGAGCATGTGTGTGGGTTGTACAACATCACGACAGAACATCGGGAAGAGGGTTACGGCTGGAGAAGACCAAAACAGCAGCAGAAGGGCCAAGAGAACCACTCATCAACCATAGCCATTTCCATTAGAAAATGAAGCAGATTTAGGGTACTCGACGTAGGGATTTGTATTATGAGACAGAGGGAGCATAACTAAATGTTCTATGAACCATAACATCCTATCAACATTGATCAATTAAATTAGTGATTGTTGAGAGAGTTGGAGAAGTGATGTCCTCATTGATAACCCAAGAGGTAGTATTTATACAACATATATTGGTACAGTAATTTAACATATTCTATATAATTTAACCTATTTTTATACTCCCCTACAAATTGGAGCATATATATCTAATAAGTCCAGTTTGGAGCTAAAATGACAATGAAGAGGTCGAGATAAGACTTTTATAAAGATATCTACAATTTGGTCACCAGCTGGTATATGTTGTAATTGGATTGTCTTATGTTGAACCTTTTCATGTATAAAGTGACAGTCAACCTCTATATGTTTGGTTCTCTCATGGAAGATTGGATTCTCAGCAATGTGGATGACAACCTTATTATCACAGTAGAGAGCTGAAGGACTAGGTAATTGAACACTGAGTTTAGATAGGAGACGTTCAAGCCAAGTCAACTCAAAAGTAGTTAGAGCCATACCTCTATATTCTACTTCAGCTAAGGAACGAGCTACAATCGTTTGTTTATTAACTTGTCATGTAATTAGATTTCTAACAAAGTATGTACAGTAACTACTAGTGAAACATCTGCCATCAGGAGACCTAGCATAATCAGCATCAGTATATGCTATGAGAGAGGGGATAGTTGTAGGTCTACAAAGGAGGCATTGACCAAGAGACTTTTTATAATATCTCAAAATATGCTCAACAGTTGTAAGATGAGACTTTCTTGAAGTATGCATGAACTGACTGACTAAGCTCACTGCGAAAGATATATCTGGTCGGGTCACAGTCAAATATATGATTTTGCCAACAAGTCTTCGATACATGTCAGGATTTGGAATAATAATGTCTGACTAATCAGTAAAGTTGGAAAGTTTGAGATTTTGTTCCATTGAAGTGTTAACTGGTTTACACCCAAGGAATCCTGACTCTTTTAGTAGATCCAAACAGTATTTCCTTTGATTTAAAAGAAGATACTTTTCCTGTTTAGCAACCTCAATCCCTAGAAAGTATTTGAGATTATCAAGATCTTTGATATGAAACTGTTTTGAGAGATGAGCTTTCATCTTAACAATTCCTGTTATATCATCCCTAGTAATGATAAAGTCATCAACATAAACAAGTAGTATCACAGTCCCTTGAGAACGTCGATGAACAAATAGTGAAGAATTTGCAGAGTTCTTGGAGAATCCAATGACCTCTACAATCTTGCTGAATTTCTCAAACCATGCTCGTGGAGATTGTTTGAGCCCATACAGTGACTTTTGAAGGTGACACACATGGTTCTCTCCCGCAGACTCATACCCAGGAGGCTGAATCATATAAACAGTCTTTGTCAACTCAACATGCAAAATGACATTCTTGATGTCAAGCTGGTATGATGGTCATGAACGGTGCACAGCTAGTGAAACAAAAAAGCGAACAGTATTGAGCTTGGCTACTGGAGATAATATCTTTTCATAATCAATACCATGCTGTTGGATAAATCTTCTGGCCACAAGACGAGCCTTTAATCTTTCAACTGACCCTTCGGGATTGTGCTTTACGGTGTAGATCCAATGACAACTAACATAAGACTCGCCTGGAGGAGTGGGAACAACATCCCATTTGCCATTTTCCTATAGAGCTTGCATATCTTCATTCATAACATCTTTCTACCCTAGATGTGCAAATTCCTCTCTCACTGAAATAGGAGCAAAAATAGATTACAAAACATATGCAAACTTACGAAGAGAGGGGGTGAGACGACGATACGATACAAAATTAACAATGAGATGTAAAGTGCACGTACGAGGACGCTTACGAAAGACGATGGGTAGATTATCCGAAGCAGGTGTCATGGGTGGAGGGTAAGAAGCTGCAGGAATTACTTTATCAATTGTCTGCTTCACCCTTCGAGTATAGGTCCAAAACGGAGCAGGAGTAGGTGTAGGTACAGAAGCAGGAGTAGGTACAAATGGTGGGTCTACCTCACCAATAATAGGTTGAGGAAGTAGATCTAAAAAAGGAGAAGAACATCCCGAAGAATTAAAGTAGGGTACTTGTTCAAGAAAAGTGATATCGGTAGATATAATAGTTTTCCTTATCTCAGGAGAGTAACACACATACCCCTTTTGTGTACGAGAATACCCAGCGAAAAATTATCGAGATGCACGAGAGGTTAACTTATTTTGAGTAGGACTAAGACAGTGAACAAAACACTTGCATCCAAATATCTTCGGAGGGACAGGGAATAAAGACTTGTCATGATATAAAAGAGATAATGGAGATTTGTTTCCTAAACTAGCAGAATGCATTCTATTGATGAGATGACATGCAGAAAGAAAAGCAAAGTTCCAATATATACGAGGAACGTTCATATGAAATAATAAGGTTCCAACAACCTTTAGGAGATGACGATTCTTACTCTCAGCATGGACAACTGGAAAGGTAGATCTGTGATGCTTTTCCAGTACACATGTTTCACAGCTGAACTCAGAGAAAGAAAAACTAGGAATCATGGTACAGAGGACAGACAAAGGCGCATGACCAAGTTGTTGATGCCAACCAATACTTGAAACAGAGGAAAGAGCAGTAGGTGATGCATTCATACGATAAAGTCTCTGAGTTTCACGACCCCCACCAATCACTGCCTGAATCCGAAGATCCTGTATCACAAAAGAAGTAGAAAATGTGATGTAGCAGTTGTGATCCCTCTTAAGGCTACTCACAAATAGTAAATTGTATCTTAAAGAATGTACTAAAAGAACAGATGAGAGAATAAGAGATGGAGTGAGAGAGAGAGCCCCTGAATCCAACACAGGAACGGTATTCCTATCGGCAGCTGTGATGAACTCATGTGGCGTCTCAATCATAGAGGGAATGGTGGACTGAGTGATGTGATCTATTGCATCTGAATCAATAACCCATGAGGATGACTTAGAGAGATAGGTTATACCTGCGGCAGTGGTGATATGGGCTGATCGAGATAGAAGTCCTCGAAGAGACTGAAGCTCATGGGAGGAAAAAGCATAAGTGTAAGTGGAAGTCGAGAGTGTCTCAACTAACACTTGCCAAGCAGAGGAAACCGATGACTGATCAAGATACCCATCTTCTTACAGTAAGTGATCTCTACATGATTGGATCGATCACAATGTGTGCAGTGTAAATTTCCACTATTACGATCACCTGAACCCCGCTGCTCTCCACCACGAGTGCCTCCACCATAAGGACGACCACGGTAAAAAATGTGACTGCCACAAGATGAGCCCTGTGTAACAAGGGCAGAGGCAGTTGCTGTCGAGTTAGAAGTAGTCGGATTTCAATTCGTCTTAATTCTCCAATTTCACCAAAAAAGACACAAAAAAATCTTTCTAAATCTTCAAAAACTAGATTTCGATGACGAAGACGAGATGACGAGTCAGAAGAGTACCTCAAACTTTGAGGGAAAAGATGCCATGGAGTTCAAATCTAGTGTTCCACGTCTTCAGATCCGGTGTTCCAACTCTAGGTCTCGATAGGACGCCTTCAGATCTGGTGTTCCAGCAGTGCCACGCCTGTCGTCGGATTGGGGATTTCAGATCTGGTTGTCCTCCCAGCTCTGGGTCTTGTCGGGGAGTTCGGATCTGGTGTGTCGCCTGTGTTGAACTTCTTGTCGCGACGTGCACTTGTCAGTTCTCTAGTGAACTTGGGTGAAGGAGAGAGGAGGAGAGAGAATTGTTGAGTGACGAAGGATTTCAGATTTGTTGATGGTGGAAGATTAGTGACGACGACAGTTAGGGTTTCAGAATTCTGATACCATGTTAAGAAAGTTGGAGAAGTGATGTTCTTATTGATAACACAAGAGAGAATATTTATACAACATATATAGTAACTTAACCTATTCTATACAACTTGACCTATGTTCTACGGTGATCATAGCAGTGAGACACCTCTTTCCCTCTAAATCCAAAATTGGGAAAGCAAGATCTTCCTAGATAAACACTATATCCCAAAAAATTTACCACAGATTATCTAATCCATGATATCCATCTCCCCGGTTTGAGTTAGAATGCAGGCAAGTTGATAAATGATGTCTCAGTAAAATGGCGATCGAGTAGGCTTGCCCTTGCGCCGGCTTGCAACAGCTTCAACAGGAACTTTGGAACGTACTGGGACTCGTGCAGCCAAGACACTGCTCCTCATCTTCCTAGTGTACTCTAGGGTATTGGCGGTGCATAGAAGGATGGCAGCCGCACCACTTCCAGTTGAGCTGGACGATGTGGGCAAAGAGACAGGAAGGTTGAAGACCGAGTCTGGTGTTATAATGTGGTCATTGTCCTCGTCCAACTCGGTGAAGGCCTCCATTTGATGTCCAGATAGATGTGTTGCTATGCTGCATTGTGTTGAGATAAGGTGTGTTATATCTTGAGGCGAACATCCCTCTTCGTACGTGGGAATTTATCTTGTCTGATAGATGCAAGCCCGTCCACCCAATGCCTATGTTCGGGGTTCTGGAATTAAACTGCAGGGCACTTGCACATAATCCTAGTCGACATATCAAGACTTCTGTCTGAGCATACCAGGTTTACATGTAAGCTAATACTTCATAAGATAATTAATGTAGAACAAAATATCAACATATATAGGTGATAAGTTCAAACATTGTGTAAGACTATATTACTTGGAGACCTTTACAGTATTTCAGCTCTCAAATTATCACATAACTCCATGTATACTTCATCAAATTGCGAATATCGAGTATCATAAAGATGCAGCAGAAGGCTAGAGGTAAACGACCGACGGACCTTGCAAGAGAGACAGCAGAAAATATTTGGATCCTGAAGGCTGCGGTTGCAAGTAATGCAGCTGTTGGGCGAGCATCTGAAGAGCCTTGCCACAGGCCTCGGCCTGATAAACACCACTTTTGTGCTGTTCGTGATATATGACTGCTCTCAATCAACCACGCCCCAAACAAAATTCCATAACAAATGATCATCAGTCAGCATCAGCATTAAGCCTATTCATGTTATTCAAACCCACGAATAAAGGGACGTCGAATTTGAATGCCGTGAGCACCTGAACTAGAGAGCAATCCATGAGTTTCTCAGCATCCCTAAGTCTCAGCACATCATGATAAACATATCTCCTTATCTGCGTGATCACAAACAGCTAAAAACATCAAATCGTTGTTCTCGGCAAATCGTTGTTTGGTTCATGAGTCATGAACCAAACAAGGACCGTAGAAGCTCTCGGCAAGCAGAGCATTTAGCCATTGCGGCACCTTTGCCTTGAACCAAACCTCAAACAGCAAGATCAAACGAGAGATACAACAACGACCTAGGTATTCAAATCAAGTACATGATTTAAGGAGAACAAAATATACACGGTCATATATGCCGAGTGCAAACGGCAAAGAGGCTGTTTCCAAACAGCGAAAGAAAGAAAGTTACACTACAATTCAAGAAGCCATACTCACCATGCTGAAGACCTTGTTTGGTGTTCTCAATTGCAAAGTGAATAAAAAAAATGAGGTTTTGGATGAAAAGCTCTGGCCAGCTAAGTGATCATGATGACTAAGATCAGGCCAGTTTGGCAATAGATGAAAAGGGAAACTGAGCAAGAAATAGAGTTGAAGAGAGGATAACAAGGAAAGGGAAACCAAGGAGTCTAAAGAGTTCAGCGTTTCAACAGCTATTCATCTAGGCCGAGAAGGGAAAGTGTAGAGGTACACACCATTTGGCATGGAGTGTTACAGTTGCAGTATAAGATATGGTACAAATTGCTGCAGATCTATAGCAGCCAGCTGCATTAGTTTTACTAATAATGACGACTGTGTTGTGTTTTGCTTGCAATATCAAAAGGAGATCTTGAGCAATCAGAAAACCAGGCTCTAGGACTGAAAGCTAGAGGGCATATTTCAAACCCCTATCTTATGATTTGATATCATATCAGATCAATTCATTACTACACATCCAATCTGCCTTCTGTTTGGACTGATTTGGGTATGAGTTTTGACTTCTCGACATTGGGATTTGAGCTGGTTGTCTTTTTTTGACATGGAGTTTTCAAACTCTTGGTTTATGTTTTTAAGATACAGCAAATGAGCAAATGAGAAACTTTGCTTTTGAGCTTCTCCAAGCAAAACAGGGGAGTTCAACGTAAAGATTCTTCAATTATTGAGTATGGGCAATGTGCACCGTTGGGGAAAATTTTTGGGTTTTGAAACTTCATATTCAGAGTTCTTGTAAGTTTAGAGTTTGGAAATTGAATCTTGGTGATGCTCTTAAAGCACCGGTATTAGAGTATGGTTTAAGAGCATCTACAGTGGTTTTTTTTAATAGTCCGTAAATCTGGAAGATCCCTTAAACCAGTTTTCGCTAACGAGCTCACCACCACAAAGCAGCTTGTCACCCAGCAGATTTAAACTCTTAACCTTATGCACATTAGCCTTATTGGTCCGGGTCGCTTGCCATGTGGAATGAGGATGATCCCCTAGAGCATCTACAGTGGTTGATACTAGCAAATTCCAAAAAAAAATGGATATCCGAGTCATTTCAAAGTGACTCAATAATTTTGGAGGATGAAGCTCACAATGGTTACAAAAAACTACAAATAAATCTCTGAGTGAATTTTACTTTATATTTTGATGTCCAAAAAATTTCAACTTATATTTATATATCCAAATGGAGAAATAAGTTAGTTTAGATATCAATTGTTAAGCAAACCCAACATCCTTTTCTTCATCATTATTCTCTTCATTATTATCCCAAACCAATCTCTTTCACTTTCATTATTGCATATATTATTCATCTTCATAAAATGCCAAACCATCATTAAGTTTGAGACCATTTTGGATGTCGTGGCCGATGACATAAATTGGATAATGCGAAAAGCGTAATTTTTTTTTTTTTGAACTTAATCGCATTGCATGCGGTTGTGGTCAATTGTGTTTTTATGACTTTTCTAAATGGGTTTTCGGTGTTGTCTCTTAGTTTTGTTGTTACTTTTGGTCGAGAGGGATGAATTTAGGATGAGGTTTATATGGAAGCTGGCATGACAGAGTTCTTTCTTTTGAGTCACATTACATTTTTTTTAAAATTATCGTTTTCATTAATATAAAAAGCATTTTATATCATCGACGACCTACCAATATAATATCTACAACTCTGAGATGAAAAGAAATACAGTTCCGAGATGTATTTTTTATTTATTACAGTTCAGAAGTTCTAGTGTTACACGTCATAATTTCTTTTTCTTTATGCATTTTTATTTGTTTGATGTTCACGGTTCAATTTCTTACAGTTCACAAATCCTTTTATTGTGCTTCATATCTTCTATTGAGACAGTTTATTATGTTGTTTTTTGTAGTTCACAGTCTCTATTGTTACAGTTTAGCATTGATTATCTTTACGGTTCGTATCATTTCAGATTCAGTTACACATTGAATATAGTTCATATTTTCCTTTGTTATAGTTCAGAAGTTCTTGTGTTACACGTCACAATCTGTTTTCGTTCAGTCTAAAATCCTTTTTGTTTGTAGTTCATAATTCATTTTCTTATAGTTCAGAAGTCCTTTTAGTTATATTTCATTGTTTCTTTTTTAGACAGTTCACTAAATTATTTATTTATAGTTCATAGTCTCTATTCTTACCGTTCACGTTTGATTTTATTCACAATTCGTATCATTTGAAATTCAGTTCAGTTAAACACAGATTGAATTTCAATATTTCTTATTATATTGTTTTTTTTGGTAGAACAATAGAACCTTTAAATGGACCACAATTGTTAGATGTGGAACTAGCAGCCCTATGTTCATTTAAAGGGAACTGTTATTCCATCAATGCAAGGAAATCCATGTCGCTGGTGCAGATATAGGAGCAATTGATGGAGAAGTATCCTCAAATAATTTCAATAAATGTTTTGTTGCGTTATTTTATGCCACAAATTGGATGCTAGTTAACGTTGTCCATTGACAGCGATGTGACGAATATGTTCAATGTGTGCACATGCGCTAACATTGGCGTCATCGAGATGGAAGATTTGAAGCGGTTTGCTACACCTCCACCTCCAAGGAGTAGCTCGTTGAGTGTGTGATTATCCCATAGGTATGCTTCTAATTCATGATGTTTATATCCAACAGTTCATAACTTTTATTTCTGTCAGAGCAGTTCACGATTATCAAACTATTTAGTTCATGTCTTTTATTCATATCGTTAATGCAATATATCATGTGAAGTTAATAAAACTTAATCTCTTGTTTTATGGAGTGCAGATAATGTAATAATGAAATCCCAAGTGGTATGACCACAACAAACAATGATAACATTTCCATCGAATTATGCTGTGAATCCATTGAAGACGTAGCTTAGAGCTTCGGAAGCACGGAAGAGTTTCGGGTGACGATTAAAATATTATGTCATTTCTACACGGCGTGATTTCAAGTTAGAGAAAACACTTCTAAAAAGCTCGTTGTTTTGTGCGTCGACGTGAACTGTAACTGACGAGCTTACACATCCAAATCACAGAGAGATGAGGAGTTTACAATCAGAAAATGCAACCTTACGCACACGTGTGAAAGCGGCTTAGGAGATCGAGGCCATCCAAAATCAAAATCTATTTGGGTTGCAAATATTATTAAGAGGAAGGTACGTCATACTCCTAGCTACGCCCCTAAGAAGATTGTGAAGGACATATAAGAGAAGTATGGTGTTGAGCTACGCTATCACCATGCTTAGCGAGGGAAGAAGCATGCCTTAGAGGAGATTCATGGGAGGTCCAGATGTTCTTTCGATCAATTGCGCACTTATTGTTTCAATTTGAGGATCTCGGATCCTAGGAGCATTGTGGAGTATGGGGTGAATAATGAATCGAGGCAATTTATCATGTTGTTTATGGCATTTCGAGCTTCTTTGATTGGATTTTTCCGAGGATGTAAACCTTGTGTGTTCCTCGATGGAACATTCTTAAAAAGCAAATATCGAGGTCCGCAATAGCACTGGATGCTCAGAATCAAATGCTCCCCCATTTGTTTCGGGTGTGTTTGAAGCCGAAAACAATGAGAATTGTGCATGGTTCTGTGATCACCGCGATAGGTTAGCATATTCGGATCCAAATTATGAAGCTTATGTATTAACGAAGAGAGATTGATCTCAGTGGAGCTACCATCTTGTTTTCGGTTCCCAAAAATTGACTTGATCTTGCCTATGAAGCAAGTCGTGGCTTAAGGCTTCATTGCGTAACCCATTTCAAGTTTGAAGTGATTGACAAAGATTCGACCCATGTTGTTGACCTTAAGCAAAAAACATGTACTTCTAAGGAATGACAGGTAAATAATATGCCATGCAAAAACACACACACAGTTCAAAAGTTATGACAGTTCAATGTTGACATTTTATGACTTACTCTACTTGCAGTTCATGACAGTTCAACACTAAATAGATGATAGTTCATGACTTACTCTACCTACAGTTCACTAAATAATATTGCACGACACTATTTGATGACAACATGATACTTTATGACACTACATGACAGTTCAAAAGTTACTTAAAGTCATGTTCATAGCTTCAGTTCATAACAATTCGTGTATAATAATTGACATATTTCATTTGTACAAAGGCACAGTTCATGTCAATGAACGATAAGAATTAATGTATGGAGTCGTTGATAGCCTTTATGTGCTAAAACATGGATATTTATGATGCTTATAACATGTCCACATCTTATTGTCACCCTTGACAGTTTATAGTTGATATATTTACAGTTCATGTAGAACTCTAGAGGCAGTTAGTTATAAACTATATTAAAAGTGCACCAGTGCATCGTTGGAGTAAAATTTTCCTAAAAGAACTAACATCAGACTCGATTGGATGAAACTTCATCAACTTCTTACAAATGTTTACCATGTCATCAAATGAATATGAATGAATTTTTATCAACTTCACACTCATTAAGTGTATCATTCTTGGAGTATAATATAGATGATGTCATGTAATTTATCTCTCATCAACATCTTATTGTGCATCTTCATGTATTCAAAACTTTATATACTTCATACAGTTCATGCATTTTTTATCATTTAGTTCATAAATAAATATCATCCAGTTCATGATTGTACGTTATCACATTATCTGTTTGCATCATCACCATTAATAACAAATCAATATTTCATGACAAAATGATATCATAATCTGTGTATGAAATGATAGTCGATCTCATGCAGTTTATGACTTTTCGTTTGGGCAGTTCAATTGATGATAGTTCATTACATAGAATTGTAGTTCATAGTATTAGCAATGATAGTGGTTTCTATACCATCATGACAGTTTACGATTCGTTGCTCGGCCTCTCGAATTCACAATGCTTATGACACAGTAGCTTCAAACCTAATCGAGTTGTTTCTTGAGTAATGTCAAAACGACGTCCCTCGTCATAAGTATTTCCTACAAGCGCTTCAACCCACAAACAAATAAAAACTTCACAAGCGATGCCATCCTCCTGTTGCCGACACCTTTGATCTTGTTTCAACTCCACTTTTTACCCCATCTCATATACCACATTGATGTAATTCTCTAGAAATTAGGCCTGTAATTTTTGCAAAAAAAAAAGAAAAAGAAAAGAAACATTGATGTACAAATTCCATAAGATATACAACAACACAAACTTAGAAAAATAACAAGAACTATCCCTTGATGTGACAGTCGCGTCCAACGCATGCGATAGGAATCATAGTGAGTTAGTGCTCCTGATTTGGTATCCAAAACTAAGAGACTCCAATGCCACCCCTCTCGATCATGAAGAGTGATTAAAACGAGTCGAGAAGACAAGAACTTCTCCTTTGCGCACCTCTTAATCCAGGTTTGAAGATGTTTACTCACCAATTCCAAATTGCTATCATCCTTTACCATTGATGTAAATGTTTCCTATATAGTATCCATATAAAGACAGTGCATGACAATCTTCATTTGAGTAAACATCCAATTATATTATAGTGCATGAGAATCTTTATTTAATTATCCATTAAAATTAAAAGTGTAATTATAATCAACCTAAATAATAATTCTTACCAATATCTCACGCCTCCAATAAGTGCAATCTGTACCTTGAGTTACCACAAACATTATGCAATTGATCACATCACCACTAAACACCTCGTTTTTCAACAAGAGGGCAATATCCTTTCTCACTAACCTGTCACAACCATCATCGGTTGGATTATCTCAGAGTCGATCTCTACAATAAATTAGAGCAGGCCAATCAGACAGTTTAAAGAAAGAAAGGAGTTCTATGACATGCATTTCTATATCTGATAAATTGAAATTCAAATGTTAAAGAAAGGAACAAGTCAGTTTAAAAATAACAATAAGACAGAACTCACTCCATGTCACAGGTGCTGAAAAAACGCTACACTAAATCTTGATCTTCGATTAGAAGGAGTTCCATTCAACTAACTCTGGGCATTCTCTTTGAAACAATACGTAACTTCTTCACTTCCTGACGAAGACAGTGGTACGTTAATGGTTGACATTTTTTCTTCCTTTTTGGGTGCAATGCTTCTTTGGTGTAATTCTTCAAGATTGTCGCTTTGTTGGCTTGTCACATTTGGTTCATCTTTTGATAGCTCTAGTAATAGTAGCTGGAGTAGGTGAACCAGCAAATTCCTCTTGCAAGCTTTTGCAAACACCATAAACCAGCGTGAACGCATCAACTCCTTCCACTATCTAACGTACAACTTCACCCCTACTGAAGAGCTCTTCCTCACCCTTCTGCTCCTCTACATGCTCGTGTCTCTCTTCTTCTTCCTTCTCTTCTTCTACATTATTAATCTCTTCTTTCTTTCCCCTACCTCTTCATCTCCTCTTTCTGAATCATCGTGCCCCTTCTCCTCTTCATCTCCCTCTCCAACACTAGAATTTTCTTCCTCTGAGTCCCCCAGCTCTGATTCTTTCTCCTTCTCTGAATTCTTCTTATTCTTCTTATCATTATCATCTTCATCATCTATTTCATCCTCTGAGTCCTACAGTTCACAATAGTTCGATAGCCAGTTCATCTATGTATTTAATATACTTTATAAGTATCTACATTGTCAGTGCATAAGACAGATTTACCTGTTGTGATGATGGCTCAACTTCACTCAACGGGAGCAACCTCTCTTCTTTGCTTGGGAATATAGATACGACCTCATACGGGTAAACTTCAGCAAATAACTTTTTTGTGCTGTCCACCGTTACACTCTAGTTGTCAATCCAATGGAACATTCGTGGGATTATCACATGCTTCGTTGGATTCAAGAGTTTGCCCACAAATATGTCGTACACGCAAGCCTACATGCGAATCAATGTTATCAACAATACAGTCAATGCCAAATAAGATCATAGTGCAAATCTAACAAGATTATAGTGCACATATAACTCAATCACAGTCTCTCATTTATGTTATCAACTATACAGTGCATGTCGAACAAGCTTACAGTGCATTTCAAACAAGATTACAGTGCATGTCAAAAAAGGTTACAGTGCATATGTAACTCAATCACAGTATAAAATCAAACTTTAAAAGGAGAGAAAATTTAGATTTCATACCAACAATGCATACGCATATCCCTCGAAGTAGGAAGTTATAGGTGGTTTCTCTTGATAATCCTCCTTTTCTTTCCCTTTTTTATCGCCATTTCATGCTTGACTGATTTATACTTGATGATACCGTCTACAACTGCCTTATAACACAGCCGCTTCCCAAACATATTCTCTAATCATATGTAGTGTATCAACATATGAGAAACAAAAATAAGGGGTGTAAAAGATTGTCCTCGGGAATAAAATACAGTAACAAAGAAACAATACAAAGACTCGAACAAAATCCCCCACTATACGCTTATCTTCCCCTCTAGCCAATTCTAATAGTTTCTAAAAAACAAGGGTCCTTGTTGTATTTTTTTCCCTTTCCATTAAATAACATCTTCGGAGTTGAGTTTTTTAATATCGATTGGAAATTCACAATCAAACCAATCGATCTCAAACCCACAACCAATGAAATTTGTTACTTTGTAGTGGAGCAATATTTTGCTCAACTTCAATCCTGAGCCCTAACGGTTCGACACTAAATGAGTCTAGAATCCCCTTCAACTAGGCTAAGTTGATGTGATGAGGAGGAGTGTCTAGAAATCAGTGAAAGGGAGTGGTTCTGAGCTTAGCCATACATGCGAATGAAACAACACTCTTCAACGTTTGCATCTTGTCACTGAAATAGGAAAGAGAGCACCTTGTTTGTAAAATTGCCACTTTTTTTTTTGCCTTGGCCTTGGCCTAGTTTCTCTTCGTTGATGTCTTACTCTGTGAGCTACAAATAAAAAAATAGTGCGTAATCCAGTAAGATATAGTGCATGCCATTGAAGAATTGATGAATCAAGCTTTACGATTTAAGTTTCATAAACCTGATTACGATTTGAGTCATCTTCAGCTCCTTCAAAGATCCATCCTTTTTCGCACGATCAATTCATGATCGGTAATTACAGTTCTCTTTTTAGGAATCATTGTTGATGAGAAATGGTTGAGGGAGTTCGTTCGGAGGCGAGGTTTAGTGTTAGAGAGTTAGAAGGGGACAGTTTGAGGGTCAAAGGTTGTAACGGCCTAAGATTTTCTGTCCAATACCTGCCAGACACGTGGCGTTATCGTCGCTCCAAAGTCCCTTTGAAGTAAGGCGACAAGATTACAGGGGGTTTAAGTATCAGAAACATAGAAAACGTACAAGAAATATCAAACTCACACGTCTTAAATTACAAGAATATCAGATGTCCGGAAATAAGCGAAATGATATAGAAAGCCGAAACTAATCATCATCGTTATGTAACGATCCCTTCCATTATCCTTTAATACCTGAAACGAACACATAATCATGAGCTCGAAATCTCAGTAACACAGGATACATGTTCATTTCAGGGGTTCGACGTGTTTATTATATCATGTGTTTCCAATACACAAATAGGATGCAATGTAAACAATATCGAGCAATTATATGCCAAACAGAAATATATAAACATATATATATATATATATATATACAGAATAATAATTATAGTTGATCAGCTTGATCCTTGTTTCATTACCTTAATCTTTATTAAATCTTTTAAGACTTTTCATGTATTTCATGTCATTTTCCCAAAAAAAATAAAAAAATGAATTTCCTGTTTTGACTGCTTATTTGTTTGGACCAAAAAAATTAATTAATGCCCCACTCATCAATAATAAATTTTATTGATTTGATAATTTTGGATTTAGTTATTGATTTTTAAATTTTGTTATTTGTTTTAACATTCCATTATTTTTACATATAATCCCTTAAAGTTCTTTTATTCTTTTTGTTCCACAAAAATTAGGATGATTAATGTCCCATTTAAATTATGTTATTTCCAAATTTAGTAATATTTCCGTCTTATTTGAATTTTAATATTTACTTTATACATACAAAGTAAGATTTATCTATTTTTCTTTCAACTCTCATTTTTAATCATATAATTTTTTTTTCATGTTCTTTAATTCATAACCGCATAACGCATTCTCAATAGTGAAACCAACCAAGACGGATTCCAAAGACTAAACGATACAATCAATATGAAATGAATGAAGAAAATAAATTATTTATATTTAAATATCTATATAATTTTTATTTTATATCAAATTATTTTTATTATCTTTTTTTTTTCACTCATGATTTTGTAACACTCTTTTTTCTGCTGACTCACACTTCTATTAACTTTCTTACTCCTGAGACCTAAAAATATCCTGATAAAAATGAGACAAAGTCGATTCCTTATGTCAGTCAACAAACAATCACAATGTATGGGTGAATATAAGCCCAGGCCCAATAACCGTACACACACGTCGCCACCGCTTCATCCCCCCTCGTAAACTTCAAAACCCTAGTTTAGTTCCCTCCCTCCTCGGCGCTTCTTGAGCAAATCTACCAAGAGCAACGGAATTGCAGACGATTTGTTTGAGAGATGCCGAAATCGAAGCGTAATCGCCCGGGTAATCTCTTCTCTTCATTTTCATGGAACCAATGTGTTCTCGAGTACCAATTCATGCGATTTTTGTGTATGTATCTAAGTGGTGTGCATACTTCCAGTGACGTTGTCGAAGACAAAGAAGAAAGGAAGGGGGCACAAGGAGGCAGTTGTGAACGGGATAAGGGAAGCGGTTGATCGATATGGGTCGGTTTATGTGTTCAATTTCGAGAACATGAGGAACCTCAAGTTCAAGGAGTTTAGAGAGCAGTTGAAATCTACCAGCAGGTACTCTACGCTTGATAGTATGGCGATGATGGGGTTTGCTGTTGGCGGGATTATGTGGATTGTTGTGTTTATGCTGTTTTTTGAGTAGCAGCTGGCCGAGCTAGTAGCCTCCAGTGGTGGTGTCTAGTAAGTTTATACAGCTGGGAAATTGAACTAAATGGCCATATAACCAGCTCTTGGCTGCGATAGTGTTAGCAGACTGAGGTTGATGATGTGCCATACATTTGTCTTTGGTGGTAGATCTTTTTTCTCTGTCATTGTGTTACTCTGATTGAATAGTGTTATTTGTTGTACTGTTTAAATACTACACTACTTATTAACTTCTTAGATGTTATCTTGTCTAATTTGCTTCGCACTTGTATGTATTATTGAACATTGTATTCGATGAGAACACTGCCAGTGAAACAACTTTAAATCTGATGCAGTTATTATTTTGCATGTGTGTATGTGATATATGATGGGATTTCTTAGTGTTATTATCTGCTTTGTGACTTTTGAGTTGTCTTGGGTGGTGCTACTCAGCCCAAACCCATCTTAGTTGAATGGTTTTTTATTGATTTGGTGGGATTTTCGTTAAAACACATCTTCCATCAGAGTTGAAGATGTGATGATGTTATCTGTTGCATTTGGATTTCTTCTTGTTTAATCTCCGTGGTAATATTGTTTGTTTACCTTCTAGTATCATATTTGATTGAGAAAGAGAGAGCTGTGTGATGCCATTTATCTGTATTGAAGTATGATCATCTCGTTATTCGAAGTACAATCTCCATTGTGGTTCAACAATATTGCGAACAACTTAAAATTGAGAACTGAAATTTCAACCAAGCTACATCAAAAAGCTTTTATCTTCCCAGAAGTGAAGTTTGTAGGTCTTTTTGCATGGTTTCTGAGTCTTCCATATACCTCACCTTTTCGAAGTATGGACCTACTGCCATTGCTAAAAGCTTATCATGGGGCTTGCAGTGTGCTGAAATACATCTATAATCATTGTCTGCTTCTCTTTCAGATTTTTCCTTGGATCAAACAAAGTGATGCAAATTGCTTTGGGTCGTTCTGCTGCTGATGAGATCAAGCCAGGTATCCACAAAGTTTCCAAGGTATGAGTGCACATCTCTATTCCTGAATTTTCTTGTCCTTTTCGTGTACTATTGATGACTCTGATATTTGTGCTCAGCTCTTGCGTGGGAGTTCTGGTGTTTTCTTGACAAATATGGTGAAAGAAGATGTCCAAAGGTTGGTTCAGCCTTGGTTTGTTTTTGTCTCAAAATCTTCTGGTTTGGTTTCCAAGGAGTGCCCAGGATAAGTTGCACATGAGTGGGAGATTGCTATAAGCTTACAAGTGAGAGTGATGAACAGTTTTTAACATTAGATTTAGCATCTTTCCCTGATTGGAATTGATTTGTTCTATTTCTCTGGTTTATCATCAATTAAACTTATTCGTTCTATTGTCAACACTTGTCTACCATATTATGTCTGAATGAGGATTAAGGAGGGTGGCAGTTGTTTTGTGGTTGGCTTGACATCCAAGCTCTCCAATGGGTGTTGGATCTGAAGTTTGTCCGTTTCTTCTGCAGCTTGTTTGAAAAGTATGAAGATTATGATTTCGCAAGAACAGGAAGCATTGCGTCACAGACGGTATGTTAGCATATCAGATCAAACATCTAGAGTGTCTTTTTGCCCCTATGATGCAAGCCTTTGCTAAAAGTATTATGACATATACTTTGACCCAATGACGTTATTTTCTATTTGTGAAAAGAAATGAAGCTAGGATGTACTACTGTCTGAATTGTGACTCGGCCTTTTTATCTTACTTAATTAGGGTTTGGGAGGTTTTGAATTACCCTTAACTTTTGTGGGTAAAAAAAAGGCATTCATGCTTTGGGAGAGGGAAATTGCATCATCTTGCAATAAAGAGCCCAATGTTGAAGACTTGTAATATAACTGAATTGTTGAGGTTTGAAGTTACCAATAATCTAGTAATGTATATGTTTTATGCAGGTCGAACTTAATGAAGGTCCTCTTGAGCAGTTTACCCATGAGATGGAACCTTTCTTGCGCAAGCAAGGGATGCCAGTCAGGTTGAGCAAAGGTATGCACGGTCTTTCCTTTTTTTTTTTTTTTTTAAATCAATGTGCTGTTAAAAAATCCTGCTTTGTTGGGAATATCATCATTGGGACTCGGTTTTTCCTTCTACAGGTGTTGTGGAGCTTGTTGCTGATTTCACTGTCTGTCAAGCTGGGAAGCCATTGTCTCCTGAGTCAGCTCGTATCTTGGTATGATTCTATCTTTGTCAAATGACTGAAACCTGTTTCATGTGATGGAAAATAATGCCCTCTAGTGGTCCTCCCTCTTTCTTGGGAAACCAAAACGTGTGGGAAATTCCAACAGATTGCGAGCAGGATTGTGCTTGACTTAGCTTAGTGTTAAGCGGGCCCATCTCCCTGATGTTATTCAGTATTTTAACAAGTAACTTTACCTCATGCTCCCAAAACAAACTGCATCTCCTGCCCCAAGAAGGGTGTAGTAAAAAGACTAACAGTTGAAGACGTTGCTAGTGCTTTCGGTGCTGATTACACATCCAATGCTTAAAAGGATCATGGAAATAACAGTAGCTGGCACGCAGAGTGCGATGTGGAGGTGCAATTGAGTAATTTTCTTCCATTGGCCACTATGATTTTCTCGTATTCTCTAATTTTGACATAACTTCTCTGGACCTTTTTGGCTTTATTTAAGGGGCTTTTTAGTGTTTACTTTATATGTGTGCTTCACCAGTAGCTGCTCTCTGAATGCAAATGAATTGTGTGTTGGTGATCCTTTGTTGCAGCGTTTACTCGGTATCAAGATGGCAACATTCAAGCTGAGCCTTATATGCCGATGGAGTCCTGATGAATTTGAGCTGTATAAGGAATTGCTAGATGATTCAGATGTGGAAACATCATAATCTGTGCCTCAGCTGGAATTTTGTATCAACACCTTATCTCGTATTCTGACGATTGCTGTGGAAGGATGAACCATGTCTCTGGAGCATCCTTGCTTAATAGTCCTTGGGAAGCCAGAAACGTGTATCTTTGTTATATCTAATGCTAAGATGGAATACTTTGTTTTTGTTTACTTTTGTCATGTACGAAGAAGCGGGAAGCTTTCTTTTAGTTTTTAAGGAAGTTTTGCTGTTCCAATTCGAGTATTAAAGTGACGATGGCATTACAGCGTTTGATCTATATGTCTAATGCAAGTTCAAACAAGCCTCAGGAACTCAGCAGCCCAAGCATCATGTGAGCTCTTGTTAAACAAAATCACTCTTTTGTTTAAGTTGTAAGTAGTTGGATTTTTTTTAATTTAAAGTTTTGTTTATAATTAATTTAAAGAAGATTGTGAAGAATGTGTAGAAATTGATGAATAGAATTTTAACTTAAGTTATATTTGTGATTAGTTATTTATGTTGGGAATTAATTTAATGAGTTGTAGTTTAGAGAAACATGTAGTAGAGTTAGAGGGTCAATGTAGATCACTTAGATATAGATTACTGCATAGAGTTCTAAATAAGCAATTGGGATAAATATGGATATCAAAAGATCACAAATGTTTGAGAATCTAGCATCAAAATCTTTAGATCAAGGCCAAGTTAGAAGTGCAGCAGATTAGGTATAGAAGAGTTGATGGATGATTGGATAAGGATCAGACAAATTATCATATCGAAAGTTTGAGGTTTGAAACTCAATACGATGTTGAAGAATGTTGTAAGGAGGGCTGTCAACATTACTAAGGATTTGCACATGAGACAAACATAAAATTGTTAACGTCGGAAAAGTACATTCACAGATTTTAATCCTCTGAACCCTATAAGAGGGGATTGATGAAGTTTAGAGAAGGTTGACGATGATTGTGAGATTCATTGGCAATCAAACTCTCACAAAGTGATTGGCAATCGTTCTCATAGTAGTGATTGAAGATCAAAGGAAGAAAGTTCACTAATGTACATCAAGAACAACATCTAGAGCAGAGTCTATAGAAGAAGATATGTGCAATGATTTAGATTCTTATCTTACCAAATGATTTACTTGTAAAGGAGTTTTTCTGTAAACCACTAACAAATAGATACTGAACTTTCTCTTGGCTTGGCTATATTGGTCACCAAGGGAAAAATGGACTAAACCTTCATTTGTCACTTGACAATGATTATTCGAACCAGTATAAACTGTTGTATCCTTTACTGTATTTCATTATATATATAAGAACTTCTAGATTACAACCTTGAACACAAAGAAAATAAGTCAAAGAACTCAAGTCTCAACTACAGACTGTTTTCGTCCGTGTGCGAAATGCAAAGTGCAAAAAAGGCATGATCAGACTGCGCACTAAACTCTCAAGAAAGTTTTAAATAACCTATTCATTCTCCTCTAAGCTATTTATTATAAACTCTGATATTTACAAGAAAACATGAACAGTAATCACTATCACATGCACTATATTTAACAAAAATCATGAACTGAACTAATAGATAGAAAAGTCATTAGATACAGAACATTGGTCTCTTGAAATATAACATAAACCTTAATCAACAAAGTCTTGATAAGTACACCACATATTCTTGACATAGAGAACAAACAACGACTAATCACTGTTGATATGATTCTTGTAGTCATGATGTCCCATCATTTTTCTTCGTATTGTCAATCCATATGTAATGGTTTTAAAAATAGAGTACCAATTGTTCTTGTTCAGAAAATGATATTTTGTGAGGGTCTACAAATTAAAAGCATGCACTATAAGCATGAAATTTATGTAGTGTAATGTAAACAGTATACACTATTAGTATGACAACCACAAACTGATCAACTTGAAAAATATACACTTTAAGTAGGAAAAATATGAATTTAATATGAAAAACATGCACTGTAAATATGAATAACATAAATTGTCATATGAAATATATGCACTGCCAATGTAAACCATATAAAGTATAAATAGACTGTTATAAAATGAAGAAAATGTCCCTTCCCCTTGCCTATTTTTTGATATCCCACAAATATAAACGTATGGAATTCGATCAAGCAAAATTAACAGATGTTACCATCAATGGACCATCAAAGAATATAAAAGAAGGCAAGAATTCTTTAATTGATGACATACTGATCCATTTCGATCAAAACAACAAACCCTCTCAAACCACCCCATTACTTATCAAGAACTCTTTATTGATGACATTGTATTTGTTTGTGTGAAAACGGGTTGGGGGCCTAGGTTTATTTGCCCAGGTATTTATGTGGTGCTATCTTAGCCTGCAATCACATCATAAAATAACAGATTGGTTAGTCGATCCGAGAAAGTTTTCTAGGGGATTAGCTCCGATACTTAAGTCAGTAGGATTCGAAAAAACCCAATAAATAACTACAGAATAAGGTCTAAAGAAGTTAGCTTTTTTGGTGGTGGGGTTGGCCTATATAGCAAAATATTCAACCCCTTTAGACACACATTTGGCATTATCTCATAAGTCGTTGTATGCCCCACTCACATCACGTCATTTCTCCCTTTTTCATTGGTACTTGGCTTAGTGGTGCTAGGCCTGGTTAATCCGGGGGTGTGGATTATGAGACGATGAATGCTTGTGATGAAGCCTACCACCTACTTTCAAAACTTTTTTCGATATGTTGAATCCTTCTAAGGAGCCTTTGTATACTGATTTTTGAGCCGTCACGCCCGATCTAGCCCTAGCTCTTGGGTTTCGGGGTAATGAAGTCCTTCAAGTGCCTTGTGGCTGGTTTGGGGCTCAAAGGCCCTCACATTTTGTGCCAGAGATCCTCACAAGTTTTAAGACAGAAGCACGATTTCAAGTCAGGGACCCTATGAGATTTCGAGCCAAAGACCCTCATAGGTTTCAAGCAAGAGACCCGGTTTCAAGGAACAAACCCTCAAAGGTTTTTTGAGATCCTTTCAGGTTTTTGAGACGCTTATAGGTTTCCAAGCCCCTTATAGGTTTCAAATACCATTGAAGGTTTCTGGATTCCTTAGAGGTTTTTGAGACCCTTACAGGTTTCTGTATAGATTCATGAGATCTTTACAGGTTTCTGAGACTTTTATTGGTTTCTGAGTCCCTTACAAGTCTTACAAGTTTTTGAGATCCTTATAGGTTTCTGAGACCCTTTTTGGTTTCTAATTTTGAGACTTCCAAGTTTTGGCATTCTAAGCCCCACGGTTACTTAATTTTCTTTGAAACCGTATTAGGTTAGTTCAATTCACTTAAAAGCCCATGATTTCAAGAGGTTGTAGGGATCTGTTTTTAGTTTAGATTTTAAGGTAATCTTGAACTTTTAACGCTGGACCCCTACGTTTGTGCCCCTTAAATACTGTGATTTCTTGAGTTATAGTGATTAACTTTTGATTTATGAGTTTAAACATGCAAAGTAGAAGAACGAGGCTTAATGACATAACTCAACAAGAAGCTGCTTCGAGACTTTTAATTCCCTTTATTGAGTACAAAATTGTCAAGACCTTTTAGGTGTCCCGGTTAGGATATCCTAAATTGAGATTTGATATGGGAAAATGATAAGGATTAAAGAAAGAATAGAAAATCGGCTTTGAGTCATAGTAATATATACTCTCTGAGACGTTATTTGCGCCCATTTGTATAGAATTGGCTAAGGATTACAGACAAATAGTCTCCAGGATAAAACAAAGCCTTGCTGAAGATCATTGGATAGCAATTCCATGATCTCCACAAAAACTCCATTGCGAAGTTGATGATATTGATTTCTTTGTCTCTCAAACAGACACAGAAAGAAGATGAAGAGAGTCTCTGTTTTTAACAAATAAACAGGAGATTCCCAAATCCAAAGAACGACAAATTGTTTCCATGAGTTTCGAATATAATTTATAATCAAATCTCAAAAGATATGTCTTTTCACTAAAAGACAGTCCTCAAAATACTCCTTTTATTTTAAATAAAAATATATCTTTACATAACTATTTATTTTCATAAATAATATAACTTTAGAAGATGCATCTTTCATCAAAATAATATAAGACTCTTGGTTCATTATATTGATCAAATCAATATACTAAAGTACAACAATCCCCCACTTTTGATCGTAATATAGATAATTGTCTTATCAACATCATCGTACAACATAATTTTTTGAATTTTGATTTTTTGAACTTTGTGTGGGGGTTACCGTTACTGCAACCTTTTTATTCCCTTATATATTTATATAATATATTTATTTTGGAAAGTTTTTAAATATCAAGTGGTTATATTACCTTCGTCAAATTTTGTCACGACTATTATAATAATCCCATGCAACTACCTTAGTAAAGATATTGATTTTGAAATCAAGTCAATCAAAATTCAATAGACATTTAAATCTAATGTTGGGTCAAATTATTATATATAATTTAAAACAAAAGGAGTTTGCATTTCCTTTTGTGAATGAGAATGTAATGTTTGAGTTTACTTCTTTTATTGATTGATAATTGATAAAGTTTAACTACGGCGTATGATTATAAATTTCTTTCAAAGACATCATATATGGAAATTCATTATATAATCATCAGAGTTCACTATAAATTTTTTCTAAAAACACCTTAAATGTTCTGCAACACCAAATTTTGTAGCAATTTATAAGTGGGAAATATTGACCGCGACAATTTATTACGGAGAAAAGGATTAGATAGGAGTAACAGTTGAATTTAAACAAGTGAAAGACTTCCAAGGATGAAGGAAAATGGGCATTTTTCCAGAGGGTGATCTCTCTCATGATGATACTTCTACTATTCTGGTCTAAACACGATGTAGTTTAAACAAATGATAGTACGTGAGTCGTGAGGTTCTTTATTTACTCTCGACTTGTTAGCACCTAGTCATCACCCAGTCATTCTTCCCAACTTTTATGCTGTCGATTAGCTTGCAAGCTGCAGCCTTGCCATGACTACTTTCTTAGACATTCTAACCACTCCAGTAGCAAAAACAAAGTTCTGAATCTGAAAAACAATACTCCATCGATCGTACGAGATGGTAATGATGAGAGTTGGTTTTCAAAGACACATGAACTTCCCCAATTTTAAAAATGAACAAATGAGTATATTAGATTTCAAAACCAGATAAATAACCCTTCCCATGACACATAACTTCCAGTAATTTTAAAAAAGAACAAAATAATGTACTACTTAATTTTCAATATTGGACAAAGAACCTCCCTCTATAACATATGTTCCTCTTAATATTAGTAATGACACGTAAAACTCATCAAACTATAATATGTCAATTTTTTCCTATAACTTTCAAGAATTAAAATTTCAATGATATTGTAAAAACAATTGTGAAATTCCCAATCTTTATTCATATGTAATTTAATTAAAATATTTGGAAATAAAATTTCCATAGGCGAACTAAAAATTATTTTTAATATTCCCCTCTTCAAATTATACAAAAAATTATACGAAAAATTAATTTAGCAATTATCTTAATCATTCCTTGAAATTGTTTTTTAAGTATTGATTTTGTGCAACCCCACCCTACTTGGTCAGTGACTCACCCTCCAATGAATGGGTTAGGGAGATTGAGTCTCAAGGAGTCTTCAACCGATTTTAAATAGGGGGAAATCCCATCGACTCCGACCAATTTACTGGTCTTCCAAGTTTGCGGTCGTTCGATTGATAGAAGAAATTTTTTTTCGGGATAATCTTTTATAAAATATTGTTGATGAACATTTCGATTTTTTTAGAAATAAAATTAGGAAACTTGTTTGGATCCTGAAAAAATTATGCCTAAAACATTTTTTTAGTATGCAACTTTAAAAGCTCAATGCATATAACTTTTTTGGATCCTCAAAATTATTCCTAAAATAATATCTTTGAGGTAAAAGTACATTTCAAACCTAGACTTATCATGTTTGGCATACTGACCCTCTATTTTTAAAAACTTGCACTTAAATCCTCTCTGTTTAGGTGGTAAAGTGCAAAAGTTATTAAAATCATCAAAATAGACTGAAAGTGATTCCCAAATCCTAATTCTACATGTGCAATGTCATTTCTACCCCTAATGGCTATCCCTAACAACATCACAACCTCTACCTCCTTTTACCTTCTCCTCCTCCTTCCTCTCCTCTATCTCCGCCACCTCTCGCTCTAGCTCCACCATCATACCATGACAATGAACCTCATTGGAGTTTTGCCTAAGATCTCTTTCCCTTATAAGCCACGATCTCCAAACAAATCAAACACGACACGCTCGTCGACAAATTCAACAACCCCTTCCTAGTAACCTCATCCACCCTATTCGATTCATCGAACCCCCTCAACTGTAAAACCCTCTTGTTTGAAAAGAAAACAATTACAAGATCGAATGGTTGAGGATCGATAATCTCTTGATGAAGAGATGATGATGGGGGTCTTCTAACGATGACTAAGACTAAGAGAAAGAATAACAACAACTTATGTATTGTATGTGAAATATGAAGTTGGAGTCTATGTCTTGGTCCCTTTTATATTAATAGATTTTATAAAATAATAGATATGTATATCTTTCGATAATTTTTGATAGGCATCTCTAGAGCTCGGCTTCCACTTGCACGATAATCCGACTTTACTTTTCTCTTTTGAAACTGGTTTGTCCCGGGAATGCTTTTATTTGAAAATTGAATTTTCCCTCTAAATCTATAATCCCATTAATCATCTTGGGGATACGCATCATTATCATAATGATGATGAGTTATCTTCATCGATTCCCCTTGAAATGATATTTTTGGTGTGCTCGAGGTTCGACATGTTGCTTGATCTGGGACCTCGATCTCCTTTTGATCGGATGTTTCTGAGTGATCCTACCTTTTCAATTTCCCATGTTTCCTCCTCTACGACAAACAAATCAAAGAGTCCTAAACTAATCTGATCAGATACAAGCAAACATATGATAAACAAATAATCACTGGATCAAGATTCTAATAACTAAGATCTAACTACCTGATTAACGATCTCTTGGACTATCAAGAAACAACCAAATAATGTACTAATGATCAAGAAACAATGATTGAACAAGTGTTTCTAATGATCTATCATTGTTTCAATACACACAGAGTTTCAAATTCAAACAAACGAGCAGATCAACACCAGGAGATCAGGTAGAAACAAAGCAGGAAATCAAGAACACATAGTTTATTATTGTTCAAATGAGTGTTAACAAACTGATTTACATTAATCCACTCAACCTCTTGTTAGCAGTGTGCTACGCAAGAAGGGAATCCACTAGAGAACTTCGGATCATAATATAACTGATAGAATTTTTAGGCTCACTCTTCAAACTTTACACACAATGGATCTCACCAAATCTGATAACAACTTGATCCCCTCAGGATCAACCAAAACACAATCAGTCACAATCGATTATAAACACAAACTCATAAAGTACAAAGACTTACATCAATCACCATCTTCAACATGAAGTTCTTGATGAACAAATTCTTGAATGAATGCTTTGAACTTTCTTGGAGCAAGAGAGAGAGAACTTAAAAGCGTTTTAATTGTTGTTTGAATGGAAAAATGAATTCGATAGACGCCCTTTTCTCTGTAGACTTGCATGTGCCTTATATAGATAAAGTTGGTCGATTGATCTCCAATCAATACCCAATTTTCCTTCAAGAAGTTCAGCTATATATTTCAAAAATTTCATACCAGACGCTAATGGAGTCTTCTTTTAGCATATAAATTTCTCAGCAGATAACCCTCAGAAAAGTGTATATCAAAACTTATTTGATCTGGTGCTTGCTATCTATCAACCTCAGTTCTTGCTTCAGAAAATTGAAACAGAGTAGGTGCATTTTTCTTGAACAGAGAAGGTGTACTTTTTCTTGAACGGAGTAGGTGTAATTCTTCAAAAAATAAGAACAAAACATCTTAAAAAACATGTCGTTGTAATTTTTATTGAACGAAGTAGGTGTATGAGTGTATCTCCCTCTCATGAATCAATTTAGAGAATAATGGAGAAACAGTGAGCATCGTAAAATACAAGAAACGATTACAGAGGGTCCCATCTATGGAAAAGCTCTACTCTTCTCTCTCTACCCTTCACGTGTACTGATGTTCCTTTCTTCTTCGTTTCTCCTATATCTCCTTGGTTCCTCATGTCTTTTTTCTCCCACTTATTAGTCTAGCAAGTTAAATAAGTAAATGTTTGATTCTTTGGGAATACCAAACGGCGTTCATCGCTTCTTCCATATTCTTTTCTTATCAGTTTAAATAATTTTCTTTTGTCGAAACAATTATTTTCTATAAATACATTTGTTTGATCTCAACTTATTTTCCAATTCAGGAGATCCCATAAAAGTTATTCTCATTGATGTAACAATGAGTTGAGGTTTTTTTTTCTCGTTAGAGCACTCGCATCATACATGCTAAACATATTCTCTATTTTATCTCAAAAGCACATCTTTCACACTTTATTCAGCATCTTTATTTATCAACAGCTACATCATATTCTCTATTATATAGCATAGCCAATAGTTTTTGCTTTTACCCTCCCCTTTTCTCCATTGAAGCAACAACCCTTTACACCCTTCTCACCACCATAGTCTCTGCCTCCAACACCGTCGTCGTACCTCTCACCACAACCTCTCATCCCTCAAGCCTCTCAATTCCCAATCCCTCCCCCAAAAACAATGCCTAAATTAATCAGAATCTATCCCAAAATGCACTCACCATGCCTATCACCACCAACGAACCCAATCCCCTCTTGCCTACCCCTTTTCCTCCCCTCGTGTCCAACCCCCCACCACTCGATTGCTACAGTAACCCAGTAGGTTTATTAGGTTACTATAGGATCACTATTTTTGTTAGTGTATCTGATGCAAAACAATAAATTGGTTGTATTTAGTTTTCCATACACAAAGATATGTTAACAATAAATCTTTGTGAATCTGATGTGAATGTCCTTACTCTATAGTAGATTACTTTATCATATGATTTGTCTAGTTGACTCGTCCTCGTATAAATTTCGTAATTTTCTGGCTCTGCCCTTGCTTGTTGCAACAACACCAATATTACCTTCTAAAAAAAAAAAAAAAAATACTAGCATTGCTGATGCAAATACATTTTTCCCAACACATTTAAAAATAAAATCAAATTTTAATTTCAAAATATTAGGAACTACTATCTCCATCCCATAAATCTTACAACATTTACTTATTTTGCATTATTCTATACACATGAATACCAGTTTTATTTTCATATCAAATCACGTCTGATCATCCCGCAATAATATTAAGTTGAAATACGTAACTTATAGAGACAATTATAGAGAAGTACTATAAAAAATTTATTACCCATTGGTGCGACTATATTTTATTAATTACCAATCAATCACTATAAAATTAAAAACCAATATTACCCTTACATCCAAAAAAGGGAAGTGAATATTTCACCAATCAATTACATCAATAACAATTCCTATCAAGAATTAAATATACAATAATACCTAAACCGTAATCCTAATTTTTTCACCCTAATGTTGTGTAGTCGTCGCCACCATCACCGTGGTAGCTGCCACCACTGTAACAAAACAGTGCATAGAAATGATTGTTCAATACGCGATTGAATTTCTATCATACATCATAAACAATGCATTGTTTAAAACAGGATACAGAAAAAAAAAAAACAACATCATCTCCACTAAACAGTACAACTAGTCATTTTCTTTAAGATCCCGAATTTTCATTACTTAATAAAAATACATAAGACATCATTATCGCTAGGCCTAACATCTCAAATAGACAAAAATTATACTCCTGATTTAGTCATAAGAATTAAGCTAAGTTCACTTATACATTATTAGTTTAGAAACTTTTGATACACTCAAACATAATTCAGAATATCACCTTTATAGCAACATTTACGTCTCTTTCTAAGATCGGAATATCTTTCATACATAAGTTACATCTAGCATCAAAGTTTAGGTCACACTTCTCCTCTAAGTCTTCCTCTTGTAATAAAGAGAAGAGGAAAGACAGAGAAAAATAGTTATCATGTGCTATAGGAGCTCAATAATGTATTGGCCCTTTACCAGAGGTTATACGAGAGAAGAAGGTAAGAAAAGAAAAGGGAAATGATCACTTGAATCTTTTATTCCAGCACTCTACAATTATCATGCCAATCTGTCATTCACAATTATCATCATAAGCATACTAATGATTCATCATAATCATATAAGCACACTTAACATCACACAACAATGCTAGAAACTACCCGTCCATCGACACTCTAGATATTATCAATGTCATTTATTACCGCCATATCATTTATGATATGACAGTCAAGACCTCCATATCAAACAAACTGAGACAACGACACTATGACACGATAGGTCCTCAGTTCAAGTCTCACGTACTACTGCACTCAACAGTTGACTCAAGATTTGGTTATACTTATCATTAAATCAATCACACAAAAACGATAGATAATAGATATCCTCAATGTTATAATTGTGCCATTGAGAGACTTAATCAATTTCATAAGTAAGCTCTCTTCAATTTTAGCAAAAGGGACATGTTTTTACATCTCATCTTATCATTGCACACAGCAAGTGATAGGCAATAAGATACGTCGGAATATATTTTTTGTCAAATATAATTAGTGACTACGATCAAAGATTCCGACACATATTATTATACTCATGGTATAATAATATGCATTGTCATACACAATAAATATAAACGTTACATTTTACCACAATTCTTCACATGGACATGCTCAGACTCGTACTAAAGTAACAACGAGCAGCGTCTCCAAGTCCTATAACATAATATGATACGCGTATTAAGACACACCTTTGTGAATGATTGTTTACTTATAAAGTTAAGCATATTTGTTTGTACTTCTTGAGAAACCACCATAGTAATATTATGTGGTGGCGTCAAGCTTTGAGAAGAGCCCTTGATACGTATTTTGATAGTACATGATGATTATTTTATGTATTTATCAGCATTAGAAGCGTTTAGGAATATTTGGAGTTGTTTCGAGGTCAAAACAGTTCAACATGACTTTTTCGACACGTTTAAATTTATAACTTCTAATATACAGCTCTAAAAATTATTTCACAAAATTTCAAACAAACTAAACTACATAATATTTCCAAAGAATTAGAGTTTTTATCATGAAACCTTACCAATAATAGCAGTTTATTCTTTTAATTTTATATTTTTTGCTAAATTAGATAGTTTGATCTTTCTTCACTAATCAACTCATAACTCCTTACATACAACTCTAAATCTGGATTTTTAAACTGTTCTAAAAACTAGACTTCAAGACCTTTTCATTAATTAAGGCGTGTTTTCTAACTATTTTTGTGTAATTCTAGAACAAGTCACAAAGTGATCATTCTAACCAATTTCTACAGATTAACATATCCGTATATTTTGATTTATATATTGATATTCATAATTTATCATGATCTATCAACTTTATCAGAAATTGGACATGTGAGGGTTGAACTTAAATTAAAATCGAAATTTATCATAGAGCCAATGCTTTTCCATAAAATTTCTAAATAAGAGGATCACCTTCTTTTATTAATGGTGAAGGATCATCGTCGTCTTGTAAGCCTAGTTTCTTCTTTTCTCTTATAACTCTCCTTATCTCTTCTCTTCCTTATCTCTTCTCTTTCAAATCATGATTTATCAACTTTATCAGAATTTAAACATGTGAGGGTTAAACTTAAATTAAAATCGAAATTTATCACAGAACCAATGCTTTTCCACAAAATTTCTAAATAAGAGGATCACCTTCTTTTATTAATGGTGAAGGATCCTCGTCGTCTTGTAACCCTAGTTTCTACTCTTCTACTATAACTCTGCTTATCTCTTATCTTCCTTATCTCTTATCTTACATAACAAAGAGTGTTTTTATGTTTGTAAAATTTTTTTCAAGGAGCTTGTATTTTAAAAAAATTAAATCAATTAAAATAATTTTAGAGGATAATTAGTGGGTATTTAATGGATAATTAATTTATTTTAGGTGGAGTAGAAATTGACATAAAAAAAAATAAGTGACAAAATTAGATTTATGTCATTTTCGTATAAAGATGATATTTTCATATTAAGATCGTATTTTCTTATATTTACGTAATATAGTTGCATTTCATTCATATTTTATATTCTTTTATTATTATGTCATCAAACAATTCTTTTAACTCCGTAAAATAAATTTTATAAAATTTTTCTGGTGCTTATCATATTTTTATCATATTTTGTGTAATAATTTTTTACAAATGAATTTTATAATATTATTATATAAATTATGATGTTCACTAATATATAATTTTTATAATTTTAGAAAATAAGTTATCTAATTTTTTTTGGATTTGTACACTTTCCTTCTCGGAACAAACATGTGCAATATGCACTATTACAAATAGTACTCACAAAACCCAATTTCAACCCTCATCCCACTAACAAAGTGCATATGTAGATAGATTTAGTGCGGATGTACGATGATCGCAATGCACCTTTCTCGACCCTCCTTTTCCTTTCTCCGACCTTATGGAAGGCCACAACAAATCAGCCGTCTCTTCCATCATCCCATTTTCACATGAGACATGCAAATGAAATTGGGAAAGAAATCATCAGAATCGGTCTGGGTTTTGTTCGAAAATCATGGAGGTGGGATTGAGCGATTTTATTGTGAGATAAGTACCGAGGTCGACGATGGGAGATTGAGTGAAGCTGAGTAATAATATTAAACAATCATGTAATTTTATTAATTTGGAGATGGAGATTGTGTAACCGATGAAAAAAAAGAAAAAAAAAAAACCGCTAGTTTTGATGGAGACACAACAGAAGGAAAGAAAGAGGATGAGTAAGGACAAATGATTTTTTTTTTTCAAAAAATGAATCGATCCTTAAAACAAGATGAGTTTCATTTATGCATAATTTGAAAAGAAAAAGTAATTCAACGTGATTAACATTAATTTATATAATCATTAATATTTTATAATAAATTTATAAAAAAAATAAATTTGATTATTATTATATATTTATTAAATTTTATATTGATAATCATATCAGATTCAAACATTAAAAATAATTTTGGGATGAAAGTAGTTCTTATTTTTATCAAAATCGTTGAAATGTACAACAGATAAAACTTTTGCAGCATTATTTTTCTGTTTAACGAAATGGGAAAAAGGAAAAATGGGGTCGAGGGATTCTCATCTCACAAGTCTATATATACCCAACTTTTTTCCACAATTTCTTTTCTTCTCTCCTCTCTCTTTTTTGCGTTTCCTTCTGTTTCGCCCTCCACCATTTTCTCCCTCTTCGACTCCGTCTTCCTCCTCCTCCATTTTCAACCCCTCTTTCTCTCTCTAAATCTCCGCTCTCCCATTTTCACCAACATCCCGTCCCCTTCAATCTGCATGTAAGGATCTCATTGATTTACAGATTTTTTAAACTCTGAATCAGGTAAAGATAAAAGATCATTCTACTTTCTGTCGTAGATCTAATGAATTGGGATTCCATTACAATCTTGTTGTGGGATTAGACTGCATATATATCTCGCTCTCTCCCCACTCAGTCCAGGAAAATTGGGTTGGTAGTGTTGTGTTGGCTTTGACTGTGGGAAACCCTTCCTTTGTTTGGATCAAGTCGGTTTGAGTTGATTCATAGTTGTCCGAATGACTAAGGAAGATAGAAAACGTGTGAAATCGTTCGCTATTTTTAAATGAACATGCAACAACAATCGTGTTGAAATTATCTCTCCGTATTAGTTTTCTTTTCTTTCTTTTTTATTTCTATCTATGTGCACAATTTATTTGTGTTTCGTGTGTACGAGTCCTAAAAATGTTTTAAATATAATAATAAAGTTTTAGTTATATTTAAAAAATTTTAAGTAATTATTTATAAACTTTTTTTAATAAATATTTTATAAATTTTATTATTAAGTTTATCATTTTCTCAGCTTATTTTATTTTCGAAAATCTGTTGTTTCATGTTAGAGTTTTTATAAATGTCAAGTATTTTTTTTATCTATTTGTTTATGTATATCATGATGAATGAATATTGTTGGGTTGTAAAAAGTCATGGATTAGCTAGGTAATGAACGCATGATCAACTAAACTTAATATCTGATATCATAAAACCTAAAAGAAATATTATATATATAAATAGATTTGATGTTTTGTGTCTAGGTGTGTACAGTGTGGTGTTGTTGTGATGTGGTGGTGTTGTGGTGGAGATGAATAGGATTGAAGCGGACAATCTGAGTGGTATTATTATTTCATTGAAAGAGATGTTGCAACCATCACCTCATCATTTCTTTTTTCAGGTGTTATGTCTCTATTTCAAGAGGCAAGTTTTATGTGAGCTAAAAATAGAAGGTGAAGCTTTTTCTTTTGTGGTTGTTTTCAATTTATTGTTTGTAAAGACACTTCGATCTTTGCCCTTTCCATTATTAAAGAAAAGAAAATGGAGTAAATAACACCATCTTTCGCTTGCCTCAGTGTCCTTCTTAAGGTTGTACAGAAGATGTCCTATATAGTTTCACAATTTTCTTCCCTGGATCAAAGAAAGATCTTGGATTTCCTTGTCGTGAGACGTCTCAAATCGATGAAGTAGCTTGCTTAAATTGTTGATAGGGGTTTTAGTTTCTATCCTGGTAGGTCAATCCTTGTATATGATTGTAAGTTTTTTGTCAATTGGTTGTGGGGACTTCATTGTCTAGACAAAGTAGGAGTGTCAAGAGGGATCATCTTTGTGATTAGTAACGTTCCTCCTAACCTTGCTGTCAGGGATTCAGCACCTCCTAACCTTGTTATCAGGGACTCTGACACCTCCAAAGGGTATTAGTAAATCTTCTATTTATTATTACGTATATTAGGGACAAGACTACGTCATACACTTGGTAGAATTGAGTGGCTTTGATGCTCTGTTTTTATTAGTAGGAGCGGTAATTCCTGTACTAGTGTCTCTCTAATGGCAATCTACTAGTAGCATTAAGCTTTCCATTTTTTGGTCTAGTTACTTGTTTATTTTTCTTTGATGCTGGAAAAGTAATTGAGTACTGGTGAGCAGAATTGAATGAAGAGTTCAAGACTCAAGTCGCTATTTGCTGAAGTTCAACTACTTTTCTGATTTTCAATTACTGAAGCTGAGCTCGTCTTCAGCTGCTTGGAAACTTGAAGGCACTTATGCAGAAGTAGTAATTATTTTAGGTTAAAAAAAGATTCTGAAGGTGTAATTGCTGGTGGAGTATCAGGTGCAACACGTGGGTGTATCACCTCATACAATTACTCTTTAATCTTTGGTGGTTGAATGAGTTCATACATGTAGACAAATGCCTTATGTGTTTCCCAACTTTTTTGCAAATGCAAGTAAAAAGATGCATGGTTTTCCTACAACAATTCGTTTTGCTTTGTATGATTTTTGTTGATATTGTTGTTACATTGGTTAAAAGCTAATGCTAGTGATTAAACATGTTTTACTGTGATGAATCATGTTTAGTAAGTTCATTTGTGTCGTCCTGATTTTGCAGCGACTAGGCAATGAGAGACTGCGTGCTCATAAATTTGCTGATTGAGATTTATCTCTTTCAGCTAAACCTGAGAAATCGATGTTACTATTTCTGAACTGTTTTTTTGATTCCTCAAGAACCTATTCCTGCATGTTCAAAACATCTGTTACGCATGAACAGATGCTGTTAATTATTGCTGGAATGATTTTTAGTTTGTTCTTTTTGTCTGGCATTAAGCTGTTGGTTGAGGCATTGACTTCATTTATCTGTGACATCAATCGTCGAATAGTCTATAATTTAGTGTAAATTAATTCCTCCTTTCTTATTTTTACAATAGAGTTTTCTTAAACATGATTGTATTTTCTGTAGTATACTATCTGTTCTAGATTGTCACCCTGTTATTACTGTAATTTGCAGGTTTCCTGCTTTTTTCTTCGCTCTTATACCTGATAAGCTTCATTGTCATGCTTCAGGGAGTGTTCATAGCATAGTTGAAGGAGTTGAATCTGCTTGATGTGATTGCTTCAAAAACCTGATGATTATCTCCCTTGTGTAATGCGATACAGTATCAGAGATGAGAAGGTAATGTATCACATTGAACAGCTTTCCCGTCGGGCAATGTGCTTGTTTATTTCTCGTAACAATTCGGCTTGATTTCAACGGAATGTAGGCCTTTCAGTTTTCAAGAAGATCATGCTTGATGGACTGCTCGCCGACATCTACTGATAACGAAACATTAAAGAGGTGGTTCTTCATAGACAAAAGAGTAGGGTGAAGGAGAGTTTCTCACACTAGCTTCCGCTCATTACCCATTGCTAGATCTTCTACAAACTACAGACTTTTGTGGTCCAAAAAAATCTGGTCAAGCAAACTGGATCCCATGGATATGAAATCGAACCAATCTTCTCCAGTTCTTACTGATCCTCCTCCTATAAACAACTCAAGACGAGGCATTCGCTCTGCTCTGTTCCCTTACTCCCAACAATCAGGGTCGCCATATTCGTCTGGAATGTATATACCGATCCCTACAAAGAAGAAGCCAGGGAAGCTTGATGATGTACGGTCCAACGGTTGGTTGGATGCCATGAAGTCATCTTCTCCACCAAGGAAGAAGGCTGTCAAGGATTTCAATGTCGTTGTTGCTACAGAAGATTCCGATGCTGCATACTCATCCTGGATGGTAGCATTGATTTTTATATATTCTCAACTTTTCTTTCCGTTTTTGATTTTTCTGAAACTTGATTTTGTAACTTTAGACGGAGAAGAATATTTAAATTTAGTTTTCTTTTCCTTGGGATTTTGTAGGCGAGTTTTCCTTCTGCTTTAAGTTCGTTTGAGCAGATCAGTAAGTTTGCTAAGAGCAAGAAGATAGCAATATTTCTTGACTATGATGGAACGCTTTCGCCAATTGTAGATGATCCTGATCGCGCTGTAATGTCTGATGAAGTAAGTGATTATGTGTGTCTGAGAGTTTTTCTGTATGTGGAAATACTAATGCATGAACTTTGTTAACCCACTATCTTTTTGATTTGTTGACTGCTACTAGATGCGTTCTGCTGTGAGGGACGTCGCAAAATGTTTTCCAACAGCAATTATCAGTGGTAGAAGCCGTGATAAGGTCAATAGAAATGTCTCACAGTTCTTTTTCCTGTTAACAGTAATCTTAAAATTTGGTTTTCCTTCTCTTTTTTTTTTTCATAATACTAATATCTGGACTCGAATCTATGGTAAACTACTGGTTTACTCTCTTCCATGTTTCACAGGTTTATGAGCTGGTAGGCTTAGCCGAGTTGTACTATGCTGGGAGTCATGGGATGGATATTATGGGTCCAGTCCGCAAAGTGCCCAGTTGTTGCCCAGAGAGTGTTAACTCAACTGACGAGGAGGTAACCTTTTGATGAGTTCGAGAGGATTCCTTAAGCCATCTTTAGCCAAGCTATCGAAAAGGCATCCGTAGATTCTTATGGCTTATAGCTTATAAATAAGTTAGAAGTTTCTAAGAACTAATGCACATATGGTTTATGGTTAATCTTGCTATAAGTCATAAGTTCATGGATGAGCTTATTATATTAAGAACTTAAATTTACTTGCAAGCTGTTCATAAGCACTCTAGATAATATTCTTTGACTGAACAATGGTCATACCACCGAAGCGTACTGGCCAACGATGAACAAGACAAGAGCGCTCTTTACCTGAATGCTGAACATGGAAGAAAATGAGTCAAACTAAGATACATCAATATATGAAGTGGCTATCTGTAGTACCTTTCCTGTCTGAGTACCTTGTGGCTGAGTACCTTTCCTGTCTTCCTGACATGTATTATAGCGTGCGTGACTAGTGATCTTGAGCTTGAATAATACTATCTCATTGTCTGACCTCGGAGAATGGGGTGAATCTGATCTATTCACTTTCATGCCCAAAAGCAGATTTGCTTGAGTTGAGGGAATATGCGCTTGAACTTGTGGTAGGGTGGGCTTCGTGGCTAGGATTTTACTGAGTTGTCTGTCCTTAATTTTTCAGGGAAAGGAAGTGAATCTCTTCCAGCCTGCAAGAGAATTCTTACCCATGATCGATGAGGTAATATGAGATTATTTCATAACATACTTTGTTTTCCTAGGTATTTTGATACTTCTTCAACCATCCAGCTAATCACACAGTATGACAACATGAAATTGTGTAGGTTAATACAGCCCTTGTCGAATCTACCAAGGATATTAAAGGTTCAAAAGTAGAGAATCACAAATTTTGTGTGTCTGTCCATTACCGGAATGTAGATGAAAAGGTATGCCTCCGTGTTATTTCTCATCATTCTGCAGCGAAAATATTTTCTTTACTTACATGACTAGAAGGATATGCATTTAACTTTTTCCCGAATTGACTCCAGAGCTGGCCTACGATAGCTCAGTATGTCCACGATATACTAAAGGATTATCCTCGTCTACAATTGACTCATGGGCGGAAGGTGACTTCTTTGAGCTTCTGGTCAAGTTACATTACTTTGCTTCATGAATTGATCTTGATTTTGTTTTCTGTATCTATTTCTGTTGAGCTCTCAGGTTTTAGAGGTTCGCCCTGTTATTGATTGGAACAAGGGGAAAGCAGTGGAGTTCCTTCTTGAATCCCTTGGTACTGTCACTTTTCCCATTTTCCTTGTACCTATCGTAAATGAGTAATTGTTGCGTTATTTCTGAATAATTCTTTCTACGCACAGGTCTTAGTAACAGCGATCAAGTGCTCCCCTTTTACATTGGTGATGATAAGACCGACGAAGATGCATTCAAGGTGTATGATCATTGTGTTGCGTTTCTTATCTCTGATTTTATCTCTTCGAATAGGGTTTGCAAATCTCGAGTGATGATTTGTTGTATCCATTCACAAAGGCATGCCGGCATTTGCTGTTAATTAGCTTCCAGCCACCTAGCTCAAAGCTTAAGCATTTAGTTTTGTGGACTTGAGTCACCAGGTTTTGTTATCATAGAGAACTAACTGGTGCTGCTTTTCAGGTTCTGAGGAAGGAGAACCGAGGCTACGGGATTCTGGTGTCCACCGCTCCAAAGGAAACCGAAGCATTCTACTCCCTTAGGGACCCATCCGAGGTTACATCGTTGCTTATTCATGCCTGCCCAGAAGCACTCTCTTTTCGGCAATACTAAAACAACCAATCGATTTGCAGGTCATGCAGTTCTTGAAGTTGTTGGTTAGATGGAGAGAGCAGAAAGAGCTATGATATGAAGCGGCACTATGGCAGGGTTAAACTACTAAAATTTATGATTCACCTTATGAGCAACATTTAGATCAAGAATATCATTTATAATTCTTTTTTTGGTGTTCTGTTCCTATATGCTTCGCAAAGCATTACACTAGTGTTGCCTCTGTTTACATCTCTCAGTACATTTTCTTTATTGTTTCAATTCTATATAAAAAGAACTATGAAATGCAAATTTTTTTCCTGGAAATTAGTTTCACTGGGAGCGCTTCTTGGCTCGAGATATTCACTGGTTCTCATTTAATTCCCTCAATTCCCTCTGAACTTAGCTAATATTTGTAACGGTAGTCTTCCTATATTCAAGTCCGACAACTGATGGAATTTTATGTTCGGCCATATGCTTATTGATGCAGCATCTCTAACATACAAACTGGAAATGATGCTCTGCCTTACTACGTGATTCCTGATGTCTGGATGACTCTGGCGATCTAAAGCTGCAATTCTTATTTTCTTCTGAGTGGATATCAATCCCGCAGTATTTTAGCCGCACAGTCATACACTCTAGGCTCTCTTTGCAAGTCCTGTCTGGTATCGATTGAAGGCTTCTCCTTGCCCATTCCCCTGCAATTCTGGCAGTGAAAGCACATTAAAAAAATAGATGATCATGTGTCTCCACTTCTCTTTTACAAAACACGCATACAGTATCGTCAATCCTGCCCATTCCTATGAGTCTGTCCTGTGTGCTCAACTTCTGGTGCGCAGCCTTCCATACCATAAAGGAATATCTAGGCACATAACCTGTTGACCACAACATACCATGCCATTTCACCACCTCCCCCTTAGATCTTATGGACTCTCAGGCACTTGAGATTGAAAACCCATGCTCAGGGTCCTTCATCCATACATATGCATCCATCCCGTGGGACCTGTGGCAATTGCTGTCCATAAAAAAAATCAGGGATAAGAATCTCTGAGGAAAGTTCCACATACCCGCATTTAAGTACTGTGAAAGTTTGGCCTCCTTGCATATCCTAGGGGCAACAATGTTAGGCTCCCATATGATGGCATGTAAGGGACCTAACTGAGACCAATTATCATACCATACACTTATTTTGTGACCATCTTCTATCCTCCACTTGATGGCTCTCACAACCACCTCTCTCTGCTTCAGTATTTTGCCCCAACTCCAAAAATGTTGAAATTTAATCAAGCCGACCATGAAGTAGCATGATGTAAGTTAAACCATAGTATTGTGATCAAGTGTTATCATATAATCAAACGAACAGAAATCTGAATAATTAAGGAATACCACATGAGAACCTTCCGGTACTGGCTACAACTTGCTTTTGTACCTACATTTTTAAAGATGCAATCAATCGCTCTTCAAGTTCTAGGTTGGAGTAAATGAAATCCATCACTACACCATAATGTACATATAGTAGCAGTTCTAAAACATTATAAATTAAAGATCCAAATCTACTCTATCATTGATCTATGATCAACGTTCAGTAAACCTGTATAGCTTGGAATACAGATTGTATGAGCATGATACTCCCAGCATAGGAGAGACACCTATTCGAGCCACCCATTGCCCTCTTTCTTATCTTGTCAATCAGTCCTCTGCAGTGTGAGGCCTTCAACTTCGTGTAAATGATTGGAATGCCTAGGTATTCAGCTGGCAATGCTCCTATCTTGAAGCCCCATATGTTCTGAATTCTGTTTTTTGTATCCTGACACTCTGTTGCCACAAAAATCTCACTTTTGTGTTCATTTGGTATCAATTCTGACATCCTAGAGAACTGCTTGACTGCCTCCTTTAAGAGGGTGACAGATGCATCATTTCCTTCAGCAAAGAGAATGATATCATCTGCAAAAACATAGATGAGATAGTTGTGTGACCCTCTATTATGCATGTGAAGATCTCCATAGCAAGGATGAACAAATAAGGAGTTAAGGGGTCTCCTTGACGCAAGCCTCTTCCACTACTAAAGTACCCTTGTAGCTCTCCTTTGAAACACACAGAGAACTGAGCTGTTGTCACAGCAGCTTTGATCCAATGCAACATCTGGTGGGGAACTTCAATCGTTGATAATGCTGAGAATAGAAAATTCGAGTCAAGTGTATCTACGGCCTTACACATGTCTACTTTAATGGCTGCTCTTGTTGTATGAGGCTGCAAGTGATATCCTTTGAACAGCTCGTGGGCTATCAGTATATCATCTGCTATTACCCTTCCCTTCACAAAAGCCCCTTGTGCTGGGCTAATGACCTTAGGCATGCCTTTAGACAACCTATTAGCAATAATCTTTGCAATACACTTATATATAGTATTGCAGAAGATATGGGCGTGAAGTCTGTGACATCGGATGGGTTATCACATTTAGGCACCAAGGCTATGAATGCAGAATTACCTTCCCTCAGCATCTTCCCATTACTGAAGAATTTCCAACTTCCTGGATGCGCTATCAGTATATTATCAGCGATTATCCTTCCCTTCACAAACGCCCCTTGTGTTGGGCTAATGACCTTGGGCATGCCTTCAGACAACCTATTAGCAATAATCTTTGCAATACACTTGTATATAATATTGTAGCAAGAAATGGGCCTGAAGTCTGAGATACCAGATGGTTTATCATATTTAGACACCAAGGCTATGAATGCAGAATTAGCTTCCCTCGGCATCTTCCCATTATTGAAGAATTCCTTGATGGCTACAATGACATCATGCTTAACAACATTCCAGGCTGCAATGAAAAATTCTAGTGTGAATCCATCAGGACTAGGCGACTTATTTTTCTACAATGACAACAACACCTAATATATCTCAGTCTCACTTATCTCAGCCAACCATGAACACCTTATCCTCAATCCCAAAAGGTTGCCTGATATACCCTCTCATGTCCTCATTCTGGTTCTGTACATTCCTTTCCTTCATGAACCTCTGGAAGTGGCTCACCATGTGCTCATTCACGTCATGCTTCCCTTGCACCAGATGGCCCTCATTATCAATGAGCGAGGAAATATTCTTCTTATTCTCCTTAGCCTTGACATACTGATAAAAGAACCTGGAGTTGAAATCACCCTTTTTAGCCATTGCATCCTAGATTTTTGTCTATAGAAAACTTCTTCCTTAAGCCTCATGTCAGCGTATGACAGACACCAAAATCTCTCCATCTCTACCAGGTCTTGATTAAAAGATCACCAAGAAGTTGTTTCTATACTGCTTCCATCTCATCCCTCAGGAGCAGTGCTCTCTTGGATATTTCATCATACTTCCTCTTATTCATCTCCTTGAGCCTCTTTTTCACCCTCTTTAGCTTACATACCAATCTGAACATAGCACAACCATACATCTCGAAATTCTATTCATCCTGAACCAGCTGCAAAAACTGGGGATCTTCGATCCAGAAAAGATAAAACTTGAAAGGAGCCCTCACCCTCTCCTTGGACCATAAGCTGGCAAGCATTGCTGAGTGATCAGATACTCCTGGCACCATGAACTAAGCCTTTGAATTGGTGACTCCATTAGCTATTTTCTATTACAAAGAACTCGACAAACTTCCTGCAGCATGCTTTCGGGCCCTGCACCCTATTTGACCACGTATACCTGCAGCCCTTGTACTTCATATCCTCAAGTCAAGACTCAGTTAAGGAATCCTTGAACTCGTCAAACGAGGGCAGCTAGACGAGGGCAGCCAGCTTGTGCCTCCCATCCTTTCTGAGACATCTAAAATGGCATTGAAATCACCCATGAGAACCCATGGTATCATATCAAATGTTGTACTTTTTGCTTCAATCTTTCCCCAAAGAGCTCGTGTTAGGGTATATGAGATCTCTCCATAGATGAAAGATGCCAGAAACTCCTGCTTCCCCTCCATATCATTAACCCTGTCATGTATTCCCTCATCATCCATATCCACCATAAAAAAAAAAATCCACAGATCTTGGGTTCCAGACCACCCATATTCTTCCCTTGTCAGCATAAGCATAGTTTGAGACATGCTTCCATCCTGGTAGCATGCTGTTCATAACATCTTAGGTATCCTCTTGCTTTATTTTTGTATCCAAGATGGAAAAAAGTTGTAATTTTCTAGAGATAACAAGCCTCTTCACCTCAGTCTTTTTAATGGGTTGTCCAAAACCCCTAATATTGCAGCAGCCAAAAAAATATTTACAAAACTGTACAATAAGTGACATATGTAGTTAACGCTTCTTTGACTTCTGATTTGCATCAGAATAATTCTCGTTCTTACTTATCCATTTCCATTTCCATTTCCCAAACCCCTAAGCATATGTAGTTTTCGTTCTTACTTATTAGCACATAATTCTCAATTTTAGGTTAATTAATTAGGAATTCGAATTTGATTGTTAATAGTTAAACATTCCATCTCTCTATGGGATCAATCCTTGCTTATTCTATCTACATTAATTTTTATAAGTGGGGAGTAATCTTGATGCGTAGAAGACAATGCAGGTCACCAACCTTGAAGGATGTACTCCATCAATGCCATATCCATCTTGAGTGCTTCATGTTCTTTGAGCCTCTTGGCATGATTATCCACACAAGTAGATTGAGAATGAGCTTGTCCTTCACTATCATCTCATTGATCTGAACATTCCTTACCTGTGGAATGCTTTTGTCCTGTGCTAGCCGCCTTACTATGTCCAGCTTCTCAACATCCTCAATCTGTGGTCAGACAAACTTGGCATAGTCATCAAACTCAACCTGTGCCATCTCCAGTATTCCAGCAATGAATTTAAAAATGAGCTTCATATACTTGCCATTCACTATGCGTCTTAGAATCAACTTCACTTGATCCTTTTTCTTCTTTTGCACCACCACCAGATTTTGGAAGAAGTTTTTTCACAACAACTGGATGATAGTAAACTTTCACAGAGAAGATAGGCATCCACTCCTGGGCATTGTTCATGTCTGTCATCCAGTCTAGCCAATAAGTGTTCATCCAATTCTTATCAAAGAACTTGCCAACAATGATGTTAGTGGATTGTCTTCCTTTCCTTAACTTTCTTTGGCTTTTCATCACTGCTGTCATCTTTTGCATCATCATCATCCTCTTTAACATAACTTCTGGATGCTTCAGTAGACTTTTCTTCATTGGCTCTCATTTCTTCCTGGTTTAACCCTCAACCTTATCTTTTCCTTTCTTTTTTGATTTAGCCTTGGTGGGACTACCAGTGGCAGACTTCTGCTTCTTATTTTGTCATTCCTAGTTTGTTTTAGTGTCCTCATCATCCAACTCAACCATCTCATCTTCTCAAGTCTCATTTGTACTAGTGAACTCTTCCTCAGATGGAGAGTACTCTCTTTCTATTATCTTTCTCTTCGAGCCCCCTTTCCTTGTAGGTGGCTTTTTTGCTACCTCAACTTTCTTCATTGTTGTATTGGGGCTGTCATCTCTTCAGTAACTTCGAATTCAGCATCAAAGCGTGCAATTGCTCCAGTATCGAACAGAGGAACAAGCTCTTCTTCATCTTGTCTAGGGTACAATGTGTTCTCCTTGAACATCTACACCTTTTGTAGCTGGTGGGATTCATTCCAGTGCAATGTTTTGTGGGTGGTTGGCTTGATTCCGTGCAATCTACACATGAAAATAAGGTTCACCAAAAGAATTAACCTAATCAGGATAGTTTTAATTATGTCTAAGTCTTACCTAGGGCTGTAAACGAGCCGAGCCGAACCGACACAGTGCCCGGCTCAGGCTCGGCTCGACTCGAAAATCGAAAGCTCGGGCTCGGGCTCGGTCGAGCCCTATTTTGTAAGCTCGAGCTCGGCTCGATTACATTTCGAACCGAGCTCAAACTCGACTCGATAGGCTCGATTGACTTATAGAATTAATAAATGTGATGAATCTCATGATAATAAAATAACTAAAACAATGTACAACTGTGTTATTTCTTCATAAAGCAAGCTTTTTAACTAAAAACCTGATGCAAATGAACATATAAAAATTTTAACTCACAAAAGTCACAAATACAATTGAAAAAAAACTGACATTACAAGTTAAACATATTCCAAATTTCCAATACAAATCTTTGAATTTCCAAACTGAAAATCAGTTCTCCAAATACTAAAACTTCAAATAAAAATAAGTTCTCCAAATACTTCAAGTTACAATACAATAAAGAAACTAACAGTACAAGTTCCAACACATTCCAATTATCCAAGCCTTCGAATTTGCAAACTGGAAATTAATTCTCCAAATACTTAAACTTCAAATGAAAATAGTTCTCCAAATGCTTGAACTCAAAAGAAAACTAGTCCTCCAAATATGGTTAATGTCCTCCATTCCAAATTCCAATCACCTATGACCGAGCATGCTCCTTGAATCCTTGCCATCCCCTCCATTCCAATTTTACTTTCTTCTTCTATTTCACTCCATGAAGATTACGACACCAATCAGCTCCACAAAGTAGAACTTGTACAGTTTCTGAAGATAATGAGGCTTGATAAGTGTCGATAACTCTACTCCGGCACTAAAAATAGCCTCTGATGACACTGTAGTGATAGGAATGGCAAGTATATCGCGTGCCATTTTGGACAACACACGATATTTCAAAGTATTCGATTTCCACCACTCCAAAGCATCAAAATTTTCCGTATCATCAACAATGAAGCACCCTTCTTCCAAGTATGCATCCAAATCTGATTTTTGAGTAACTCTCTCAAGTGACTTCACATATTGCCTGAGCTTCAATCTTTTATTTACCTCACCAGTACCAACACCGGTCGTGGGAGTTTCTGTATTAGAATCTGTGCTACAACTATATTCAGCCATATACTCTTCATAAATCTCATACAAAGCTGCTTTGACTTTAGCAATATTGTCTCTTGCCTCTTGCTCATTGTAAATTTCAGGAAAAAAAAATTCAACCGCTCTCATTTTACATGTTGGGTCCAAGATGGCTGCCACGGACATCAACATATTACATTCCCCCAATATTGATCAAATTTGAACTTCATCTTACGAACCATCACTCAAATAAAATCATTGTCATCTTCAGCATGTTTATCTAACAACATTTTCGCCTCTGATACTTCAAGTAGAAACAAATTAGAAGTTGGATAATCACTACCTGAAATTAGTTTGGTAGTAGAGTTAAAGACCTCCAAAATTTCACAAATTTTCTCCACTTTCACCCGGTCTTCAGGACTTGGACAGCAACGATAGTGAGGCTCACGATCTTGAAATCTCGGAAAAGCATCCTTAAACTGCAAAGCAATAGCTAACATTTCATAAGTCGAATTCCATCGTGTTTTGCAATCAAGAATGAGCTTCCTATCAGGCAATTGTAACTGCTGCACAATATCTGTAAATGTTCTAAGTCTTCCTTCATTTTGATTAATAAAAGACACGCTCTCATGAATGTCTTCAGTGATATACTTAATTTCAGTAAGGCCATCTTGAACCATGATATTCAAAATATGAGCACAACACCGAACGTGAAATAGTTTGCCTCCACATAATAGCTTTTTGTTTCTTGAAAATGCATCCTTCAAAATCTTTATAGCCGAATCATTGCTACTAGCATTATCAACGAAGATTGTAAAGATCTTGTTCTCAATACCCCATTCCTTCAAGCATTTAAAAATACAATCAGCAATCTCAACACCACGACGAGGAGGAGGCAAGTGAACAAAACTAATTACACGTTTCTACAACCTCCATCCAGAATCTATGAAGTGCGCTGTGAGAACCATGTATTCAATTTTCTGATTAGTAGACTTCCACAAATCTGTTGTCAAACTAATCTTCTCAACATTTTTGAATAAATTTTTCAATTTCCTTTTCTCAATCTCATACACTTGCACACAATCTTTCTTGAGGTTATTACGAGATACTCTTTCCCATTCAAGCATCCCTCGTTTTTGCATCATATTAAAGCCTTCCTCCTCCACAATTGAAAATGGATGCTCATGCATAAGCACCCAATATGCAACTGCTTCTCTCATCTTTTCCATGTCAAATTTTCCATTTGTGATGGCAGAAATTGTTTCATCATGCGCTGAATCTGTCGGCTGAAAATTGATTTTCTTTTGCTTCTTTTGATGGAGTGTCCGCTATATACACCTTTTCAAGTGTCTCCCTAAGTCAGTTGTGGATCCAGATTTAGGAATTGATAACCTAATCTTGCAATGGACGCATTCTGACTTGCGGGTACCATCTTGAAGAACCACCTCTTTGAATTCCATCCAAACTTTTGAGGTCTTCTTCCTTTTTTTTGTTTGAAATGCATCACCAGTTTCAGTTTCTTCAACCTCCACTTCATCCTCTTCATTCTCTTCATTTGCAACATCTAAAGCTTCATTTGGTGTAGGATCATCATTCAAAATAATTCGACTTGTTGTTGCTGATGAATTTTGTGCTTGCGAGAGTGCTGTTGGTGCCGATGAAACCTCAGGTGTAGATGATATATCTGTCACATAAGTAAAAAATGCATAGAACTGAAATTAAACATAAAGAATCTACTTAATCAGATCCTCACTGAATACTACCTTTCCAAGATTTAAAGATTCAAACTTTATCAAATAAAATCATATGAAAGATTCAAAGAAAGGAATCGGGAAGGGAAGTTACCCAAGTGATTTATCATCTCCTCTTCTTCCTTTCCAAACCACCGCAGATGCTCCGAAGCTACTCGAGAAAGGAAGCTATCCAAGAGGACCAAGACAGAGCCGAAGATGATTCCACCACCAACGAAGTCCGGCAAGAATCGAGATTCGCAATGGCGCCACGAGAATGAGGGATAGATGGGGGCCGAGAGAGTAGATTCAGGTGAAAATCGAGATCTGCAATGGCGCCGCAACTCGCGAGACTTAGAGGCGCTGCTTCCTCTTGTGTGCTTTTAGGAATTAGGGTTAGGGTTCAAGATATTTGGGTGTTGGTTATTGACTCACTTTAATCTGTAGTGCAGTCTAAATCCATGAGTCCAACTATCCAAGGGTCCAACACCATATAATATTCCAGTCTAGACATGAGTGAGTTCATGACCATGAATAAAATTCCGGGTCCACTTTATATTTTCTTAAAAAAATATTTGAATATATATATATTAATATATAATATGAAATATGTAAAGAATATATAAAATTTATATAGAAGTCTCATTTATGCTCGCGAGCCGTTCGAGCCGAGTATTAATGTGTTCAGACTCGGCTCGGGCTCGGCTCGAAAAAACCAAGTTGAACTCGAGTATTGGTCGAGCCGAGCCCGAGTAGCTCGGCTCATTTACAGCCCTATTTACCCCATATATATAGGGATTGCTACTTCCAAGGCCAAAAATGATATTGCCAAGATTTTGTGTGAGACAAGGATATTTTTGTCAAAATCAAATTATGGGTTATTTGTCTTGATAATATCAATTTTGGTCTTCAAAATAACAATTACCTATATAATCTAAGGTAATGTTTTTGTGCTATAAAAGATAGTCCTTCAAGTCATCAAAATATCATTTTGAGTTGTGTTTTTTGTGAATTTTGTTTTGTTTTTCTTTTATAATTGTTCAGAAAATAAGATAGTTAAGAAAAAATATTAAAGAAGATAAAAATTATTATATTTATTATAACCCATGTCACAAAGGCAGAATTTAATCAAGTAAAGTAAAAACCACATAATCCCTTATGATTCAAAATTTTTTGTATATCATAGTTAATTTTTTTATTGTCTGGTTAATTTATTAAGTATCATAAACACAAATCAAAGTGACTTTTTATATTATTATTCAACACGTATTTTGATGAGCAGTGAAGAAATCAGGATATTTTATAAATGTGGGCGAGCATGGTAAAGAATCTATCGGAGAATAAATGACTAAATATTAAAACTAAAAACACATAAGAAATAATTAATATTAATAAAACCAAAGTTACAATTGATAATGACAAGTTTTCATATTTTGAAAACATTATTTTTTTTATTATGTATTTTGAACACATTTAATGATGATGGATGGAAAATAGGGTTCGAACAGCTATTTTTTGGGCATCGAAAATTTATTTTTTGGAGAGAAAAATATGGTGTTCCATCAACGAATACCTATTAGTTTCCTTTCCGCCTAAGATTTTCAAATCTAATGAGTTTATTACTATTATTTAAATTTACTTATGTCATGAGGTTTAAATCAAACTTAACTCAATATTGACCATAGTTTTAAAAATCCTAATGGAAGTATTATTATTGTTGTTGTTTATTATTATTATTATTATTAATCATTTAGATCAAATCAATACTATATACTCTGTTTTAAAAATCTAAAATTTTACGATAGCATCCTTTCATATTCCCTATATATTGCAAACTTTAGTTTGTTCCAGAGTGACAACAAGCATCGACGACTGCATATAGTTCCTCCTTGTTGATGAGATTCAATTTTCGTCTTAATAATATGATAATATTATGTCACAAATATATGATTAAAGTATATTATTTAAATTATCGTTGATATTTCATAATATTTTTATGAAAAATAATAGTTTAATCGTTTGATGACGTAAATGGAAATTCACATGGACATATGCATATGATCAAATGGTTTTTTTTTTTTTAAAAAAAATATATTAGTTTTGGAATCATCAAATGTTTTCTGGTCTCAGTGGTCGATGAACCATATAGTTAAATTGACTCGTGAACCCTATCATCTATTTACCTATGTTGCAAAGGGCCCACAAATGAAGCTGTTCTAGGATAGTACATGAACTATCAAAACAGCAATGTTACCATCGAAAATGCCCAAGATCATGAATCCTGGTTAAAAAGATGGTCTACTTTGAAGCTGATCGGTGTCCGAGCAACTTAAAGCAAAGAGATTTCGAGAAACTACCATCGATTTCAATAGAGGGGGGGG